>QJNY01000568.1:0-48616 GCA_004155945.1 Monosporascus sp. mg162 | reverse complement strand
AAAAAAAAAAAAAACAAAAAACCCCCCCCCCCCCCCCCCCGCGGAAGTAAATAAAAAACCGGTCAGCATAGATATAACTAAAAAAATTTTAAACTTAAAAAAAAGATTAATGTTTCGGATGAGCGAACGGGACAGACAAGCGAGCGGGATACTTTTCTTGGCCATTTTTACTACTTATCTTTAATTATTTATTATTTAATACCAACGTTATAAAACGCCTTATAAAAGTAACGAGAATAAACTTAGCCGTTTAGGCTGAGAAACGAAACTCGAAACTTAATTATACGAAGCTTAGTTTTATATACGAAATTGCTGAAGCAACATTAAAAGCCCGATATTGCGGTAAACGTACCCGAGCCGAAATTATCCCCAGCTTGCGAAAATTGACGACCGAAAAAACATCCATTGTCGACCGAATCCTCGACCTAAATACGCGAGCGTTTCCTGTCCGGCTTCAGTACGTTAAAGATATAGCTAATATATTATTTACTTAGCGCGTTACAGAACGCGTTAAATTAATTGGGCGTCGAACTTTGTTAAACGGCAAAAAAACTCCAGCCGCGTTTAAATCGAAAGATCGATTATTAACAAGTTTTATGCAAAAAGCTAGAAACATTTCACAAATAGTTCGAGCTTGTTCGGGTTATAATCGCGAAATACGGTATCGTAGAAGAGAATATTATAACTTCGACGAAACTAAGTTTTTGATAGAATTTTTTATGGCAGCGGGCATAGTAATTACTAATGTCGAAAAACGTAAAAAACTTAAATAAACGTAATAAGAGAATAAAAAATAAGTTATAATTATTTAAGCTGTTAATTCTTAAGGTTGGGCTGTGCTATTATTTGTTATCATAATGGAAAGAAATTACTTTAGGTCTTAATACCGCAATAACCCATTGCAGCAGTTAATTAAAAGATCGCATTAAGTAATAATAACTTAATAACAAATAAATTAAATCTCGAATAGATTTAGCATTTTAACAAATATATTTGACGTATACGAAAAGTTCGAAATATTTTTTCATCCTCGATAGTTACAAAAACTACTATTGGATAAAATTCGAAAAATATTGCGCGAATTACGACATTATTACGTTTTGCATGCCCGCGCATTTTTCGCATCAGTTCCAACCTTTTGACGTATTTTTATTTTTTATTTTGAAACGCGCTTATTTATAGTCTATTGAAAACCTAATACGACGCTATTATATCTATATTGCTAAAAAAAGATTTTCTTGCCGGCTTTTACAACGCGTTTAAAGCTGTTATAACGTCCGACAATATTAAATCTAGATTCGCGAAAGCTGGCCTTGTTTTATTCGATCCTAATAACGTTCTTTCAGAGTTCAAAATTCCTCTAGTTATACCTATGCCGACCGTCTCTCCGCTAACTTCCGCCGGTTCTATTTTACCTTCCGCGAACACCCTTAGAAATATCTGTGAAGTAATAAAAAAAGGACGATATTTATAAAAGAAGATTAAAAATAATTAAAGCAGCTCGCTAATAAGAATACTTAAATCGGTTAATTTAATAACAAAAGATTACATATTATTATCGTATAAAACTGCTTTTTTCTGGAAAGAAAACATTTAATTACGCGAAATAAACTACATTTTAAGCAAACGTTATAGAACTAAAAACAAACGTCTTTAAGAAGGAAAAATACTTACTATACAAAAAGGACAAGCTTTTCTAGCACAAAAAGAAAAGGGTAGTAAAAAAATACAGATAATAATAACTGAGAAGGGGGGAAGGGTCGTTATAAAAGAGTTAAAACGAAGGAACGGAAATGTAACGTCTGCGACAAGCCCGGACATAATGCGCGTACTTGTAAAAAAGCTGTAAATATATCTAACGTCCCACACAAGTAAGCGGAACACACAAATAAACGGGACACTTTTTAGGACTCCGCAACAACAAATTCAAATAACTCAACAATAACACATCGCATAAATTCAAATTAATCGGATTCTTTTTCGCTAGACGTTTTTATAACTTCTTTACAAGTACGCGTATTATATCCGGGCTTGCCGCAGACGCCATACTTCTGTTCCTTGGTCTTAACCCTTCTGCGACGAACTTTTTTAATTACTGTTGGTTATATTTTTTTACCACTTTTTTCTTTTTGGGCTAGAAAAGCTTGTCCCTTTTATATAGTAAGTATTTTTTTCTTAAAAACGTTTGTTTTTAATCCTACGACGTTTGCTTAAAGTATGGTTCGTTTTGCGCAATTAAACTTTTTTCCCGAAAAAAAGCAGTTTTATGCAACAGCAATATATAACCTTCATTCATAAGATTAACCGACTTAAATATTCTTGTTAGCAAGCCACCTTAATAATTTTTAATCTTTCTTTATATGTATTATCTTTATTTTATTGCTTTACGGATATTTCTAAAAGTTTTCATAGAAGATAAAATGGAACCGGCGGAAGTTAGCAGGGAGACGGTCGGCGTAGATATAACTAAAAGAACTTCCAATTCGGAAAACACTTATTAAGATCGAATAAAATAAGACCAGCTTTCGCGAATCTAGATTTAATATTATCGGACGTTATGGCAGCTTAGAACGCGTCGTAGAAGCCGGCGAGAAAATCTTCTTTAGAAATATGGGTATAATAGCGTTGTATTAGATTTTCGATGTACCGCGAATAAGCGCGTTTTAAAATAAAAAAACAAGATATATCAAAAAGTTAGAGCCGATACGAAGAATACGCGGATATACAAAGCGTGATAATGTTATTATTAGCGCAGTATTCTTCGAATTTTATCGAATGGTAACTTTTATAGCCGTCGAAGATAAAAAGACGTTTCGAATTTTTCGTATACGTCTAAATATGCTTATTAAAATGCTGGATCTATTCGAAACCTAATTTATTTGTTATTCAGCTATTATCACTTAATGCGATTTTCTAATCGATTGCTGGCAGTAAGTTATTACGGTACCAAAACTTAAAATAATTTTTCCTTGCCATAATAACGAATAGCGGCATAACCTAACTTTGAAAATTAACAATTTAGATAACTATAACCCATATTTTATTCCTTTATTGCGCTTATTTAGGTTTTTTACGTTTTTCGGTACTGGTAATTACTATGCCCGTTACCATAAAAAACCCTATCAAAAATCTAGTTTCGTCAAAGTTGTAAATATCCTTTTCTATAATATCGTATTTCGCAATTATAGCCCGAATAAGCTTAAACCACTTCCGAAATATTTCTGGATTTTCGTATAAGATCCGTTAATAATCGATTTTCCGATTTAAACGCGTTTAAAGCTTTTTTGCCGTTTAACAAAGTTCGACGCCTAGTTAATTTTAACGCGTTTTGTAACGCGCTGGGCCAGTAGTATATAGGCCATATCTTTAACGTGTTAAAGCCGGACAGAAAACGCTTACGTATCTAAGTTAAGAATTCGATCGACAATCGATTTTTCTTCGGTTGGCGTCAATCTTTGTAAGAGAAAGGTAATATCGGCTCGGGCGCGTTTACCGTTAAATCGCGCTTTTAAGGTAATATGTAGTATTTCATAGATAGAATTAAACTTTCTGTAATTAAATTTTAGGTTTTATTTTTTAGCTTGAATGGCTAGGTTCATTTTTGCTTCTTTTGTAAGACGCTTTATATTATAGTTATTAAGAAATGGACAATTGAAGATATATTGTTAGAATAGCTGAAAAAAGTGTTCCGCTTATTTGTGTGTCCCGTTCACTTATGTAGAACGTTAGCGAAAAAGAATCCCGTTAATTTAAATTAAACTAATTTATTATAGTTAATTAATTTGAATTTGTTACTGTAAGATACGAAAAAACGAATCGCGAGCTTCTATTAGTCGCGAGCTTGTATAGGACGTTATCTTTTTTATATAATAAATATTTTTTAAAAAAGTTTATTTTAGTTTTTTAATATTAATTCAAGATATGATATCAGAGATAAGCGAGTCGGATAGACAAGCGAGTCGAATAGTTGGGTCCACATTTAATAAATTCCTTTAACCTTGCGAAATCTTTATCAATGTTAGTGTAATTTTATAATTATACTTTGAACTTAGTTCTTTAGAACTATATAAAATTGCATCTGAGCCTAACCACTTTTGGTAAAGCTAGTAATACATTTTTGTAAAAGTTCGAAATAGCTTAAATACGTTATAACTTTATAGGTCTTAGCTAGAACTTTTTAAATTTTGTTATATTCATTGAAGTTGTATTTTTATATATAGAATATATTTTTCCCAATTCGTGAAAAAATAGCTGTCGAGATATAAAAATTGTGGATCTATTAGTAGGTCTAAAATATATATTTCGCAATAGCTCCGAGAATATTAATCTGGTAATTTTGCGAATTTTATATGTTGTATACATTGCCCTAATTAAGATATTTGAAAGGTTTAAGCCAATTTAACGTTGATTCCGTAAAGTTATAAAATTTTGAATTTTCTTCATACTACTAATTACGTGACTGTCCGACCTACTTGTCTGTCCGACTCGCTTATCCGAGACGTTAGTTCGTTTTGCGTACTTACGTATTTTGTTTCGAAAAATAATTAATTGCGTAAAAATAATAGCTTACCTTTAATTAATAAGTTAACCGATTTAATCATTTTTATCGGCGAGCTATCTTTGTATTTTCTGTTTTTTTTTTCTATATAATATCCTTATTTTGTTATTTCGCAAATATTTCTAGGAATTTTCGCAAACAGAGAAATGAAACCGGCGGAAGTGAGTAAAAAAACAGTCGACATAAGAATAATTAACAAAATCTTTAAATTCAAAAAAAGCGTTATTATAATCGAATAAAACAAAGCTCGCTTTTGTAAATCCGGATTTAATGTTATCGAACGTTATAGTAACTTTAAACGCGTCATAAAGCCGGCAAATTCTTTTTTTTTTCGAGATATAAATATACTCACATCATATTAAGTTTTCGATATAAAGTAAATAAACGTATTTAAAAACGGAAAAACAAAAACCGTTAAAAGATCGAAGTCGATTAAAAAAAATGAACGAGAATATAAAACGTAATAATATCGTAATTCGTACAGATTCTTTCGAGTTTTATCGTAAAATAACTTTTATAATTATTAAAAATAAAATAAAAGTTTAATATTTACTAACATATTTAAATATATTTGCTAAAATATTAAATTTATTTGAAATTTGGTCGTTTAATATTTTCTTAGCTATTATTATTTATATCAACTTTTTAATTAGATAGTAATAAATCTTTTTGAAAGCAGAAATAAAAATAATTCTTCTTTGTTACAATAATCAAAGAAGCAAAATTTAATCTTAAAATTACCAATTTAAATCGTTAATTATAATTTATTTTTTAATTCTTTCATTACCTTTATTTAAGTTTATTTATCTTTTTCGATATTTGTAATTATTATTCCGTTATTATAAATACTTTAGTAAAAGTTCCGTCTTACTAAAGTTGTAAAGAATTTTTTTATAATACCGTATTTTACGATTGTAGTCTAAACAAATTTAAACTACTTGCGAAATATCTTTTGATTTTCGTATAATATTCGTTAATAATCGATTTTTCGATTTAAACGTGTTTGGAATTTTTTTACCGTTTAACAAAGTTCTACGCCTATTTAAACCTGACATATTCCGCGACGCGCTAGGTAAGCAGTATATTAACTATATTTTCAACGTACTAAAATCGGACAAAAAAAGTTCCGATATTTAAGCTGAGGATACGATCGGTAATAGATTTTTTCAGTCGGCGTCAATTTTTACGATTTGGGTATAAAGTCACTTAAGAAAGGTGTATCGGTATATCGTATATGCAAAGTAAAACGGGCAATTTTATAAATAGGACTAAATATAGCATAACTAAATTTCGGGTTTCGTTTTTTAACTTAAGCAGCTAGGTTTATTTTCGCCTTTTTATAAAGCGTTTTATAGTATTGGTATTAAAAAATAGACAATTAAAGCTGGATAATTAAAATGTGTAAAAAATCATTTAAAGTGCTTATTTGTCTAGCGTGCTTATTTAAAACGTTATTGTATTTTATAATAATATTTTAAATAAGTGCGAATTATTTATAAACTATTTTTAGAACTTTGTATAATATGTATTAATACTCGATTTTTCGATTTAAACGCGTGTAGAAATTATTTACCGTTTAACAAAGTCCGTGACTTATTTAATTTTGACGCGTTTCATAATACATTAAATAAACAGTATATTAATTATATTTTTAACACACTAGAACTAGAAAAAAAAAGTTATATATTTAAATTAAAGACTTTTTCCATAATTGATTGCTTTTCGGTCGGCGTTAATTTTCGAAATAGGGAATAGTATCAATTTGGGCGTATTGTCCGTAATATCGAGCTTTTAGAGTAAATTTCGAAAACGTTATATATCGAATATAACTTTTCAAAACTAAATTTCAGGTTTAATTTTTTCGCTTAAATAACTAAGGTTATTTTAATTTCTTCCATAAGACATTATATTAATAATTGAAGTTAAATAGTTAATATATTAACAAAATTGCCTCGCGAGCTTGTCCGACTTGCAAGCTTGCTTGGAACAGTATATATAAGGAACGATGATATCATATTAATTTATTTTCGGCGTGTGTATTTTATATATAGTATTTTTCCTTTTATCTGCTATGTTCTAACATAGATCCTATACTTTTTCTATTTCCTGCGGTTTATAGGACGCAGTTGAATAAGTACGGTAAGTTTTGGTGTGGCTTGTATTGGTGTTGCCAGGCTTTTGTCCCCTCTTAACTTGTCAAGCTTACCCCGCTAAAGATACTTATGCTGGCTGACCTGCATGGCTCTAAGACAAAGTGAGAATGGTCAGGGGCTCACTCATGCTGGCCGGAGATGGAAATGTTCGTCACTTAATACTGTCATACGGGGTATCAATATGCAACGAGTTACGAATATCTGCGTCACGTGAGAAGTCTCCTGCATTCACCTATGTGATGACCTATGGGTATTACTGGAATTAATCCAAGGCCAACCAGAAGTGCTCCTCCTGCGTCCCGCTTCACGTTTGCTTATCCAGTAGGACGAGTGCCGTGGAGGCGAGCAACTATGGAAGCATCGTCATGTTTGCTCGGGAGGGTGTGTTCCAGACGAAGGTGACTGTTCGTTATCTGTCAGATCTGTCGGCGCAGCCGACCTACCTGTTCTCCCCTGAGGAAGCGCCGCGGACGACACATGAGCTAAGGGGCGCCCGTTTGTCACCTTTGAAAGCCATCTTGTGCTGCTTGGGATGCTCAATGTCGCTTATCACGCGATGATGACACTTCCACCTTCTTCTACTCACGCACATCATCACAGGCTCGGATTGATTGAAAACCTGAGTCACTGGCTACTATTTCCAGAACTATGAGCCCCCGGGTGAGTTGGGGCTGCTTCCTATGCGTACCCACAGCATCTAACTTGGTGAGACCAAGGCCAAGGACTCGTCTCAAGAGAGCGTTTCTCAGTACGAATTAAATAAACACGGTCTCAGACCAATATAGGCTCCCCTCTAAAGGTTATATGTTATCCGTGTAGAGATTCAATCGAGATTGACCACCTTCCACGCCTCAACTCCAGATCGCCCCCAGGATCCGTAACCCCTGCCTGTTTGTACATAATTCTTTACCGTTAAGACAGGAACGCTGCGCTTCAGATATTATTAAAAGAGACATTGCAACTCGCAGCCACACATGCCACCCACATTCTCTTGCATATGCCCATTCTGATATACATGCAGCGACCCGCATTTGACCCTTTGTGTGTGACCGTACACTAGGCTCATCTCTAGCACCTCGTCAAAAAATCTTTCTGCCTAGAGGTAGGTAATTACCTGCTGGCTGACGCCGTAACCTGTACTCAGTAGTAGACCTTGAAAGAGACCGTCTATCGTAGTTGCAAACAAGGAAGTTGCTGTCGAGCTATGTCTGAGCTCAGTCGTACGAGGTATAACAGCAATGGAACTTGCAGCCTCCCCTTTTTCTTCCATCCCTCCCCAATCTATCACGGCAATATTTTCTTTCGGCTTTCGCGTCTTGCCAAAATTTGATCAGCTCTTTGAAACATCAGTTTAACAACGAGAAAGACCTGGTGAACCTCGAACTCATCAAGCTGAGATTCCGCGGCTGAGAATCCACGCCCAGTTGTCAAACAACCCACCCCTCTGGGTAGGTTTCCCTGGGGGTACTTCATTGCTCCTCTCATTAATCTATTGCGCGTGCTGATCGCAGAGCGAGACCAACCCTCTTTGACTCTGACAAACCACCCATAGGACGTGACCTCCTCTGAGATCGACGCGGCCTCGTTCTTCCCAGCCCCCCTGACCGGAACCCGAGCGGTGGCGAAAACAATGGGGACTCCTGCTTGTTATACCACCAGCGACCTAGGCAGACGATATAGCCGCGCTTGCCCGCCCTACCCCCTTGGCCCGCAAGATCGCCGTCTCCAGCTCCCATCCCACGACGCTCGAACGTCCATAATGCCAGAAAGAGATCAAGACTCGGAATCATCGCAACCCCGCAAGCGCATCGCGGTGGCAGTAGGTCTACCCTCAAAGACCGTCCGCGACTGAGGAAGTGCTGACGTCGGGCACACAAGTGCAATCGTTGCCGCAAACGTAAGATTCGATGCAGTGGCGATCCGGGAAACGGTGGACCCTGTTTGAACTGCAAGAATGCGGGCCACGAGCCTTGCCTCTTCTTACGGGTATTCTATTGCCTCGGCTCTCGTCAAAAGATTGAACTCGCGCCATCTGACCTCTCTTCCTTCCCAGGTATCCTCCACCGAAACCCCTCTCAAAGAACAGGAGTTCGGTTACAATATCGACGCATCCCGGACCTTCCAGGCTCGCACAACAGTCTCCCCGCTAAACTCCCACTACCCTGGTGAAATGGCAGCGGGAGACGTGATGCCTTATCGCCAGGGCTCATACGCCTGTGGTAACAAGAGCTACTATTCGGGAGTTTCGGGGTGGACGAATACATACCCAGAGGATGGCGTGGAATACGTCAACTACCCCCCCTACCAGATAATGGGCCAGGACAGTGTTCACATGATGCAGAGCTATGGACGCTACGGCCATAGCAAGTCAGTCTACGTTGATCCCGAAGCGTCTGCATATAGCTACGGAAACTTGGTTCACCGCCCGGCTGTCAGTAATGACGCTCCAAACTTCTCGCTCTCCGGGATGGCGGATTCGCTTCCCAACCCTTCCTCGGCTCGTGTTGTGCCTTCGGACCGCCTTCTCCCGCAGGTTACGAGAGCGATTACGAATTCCTCCTACAGAACGGACGGTCTACCGGGCCAGTATTCCGGTAAAACTACCGCTCCTCATTCTTCTACCAGCACCGTGTCTGATACATATGGCGCTCTGAACGCTAGTTTCGATTCGCCAGTCTCTTACGCTGCTACGGGTACACTTCCTTCCAATATCTCGCATCGATCAGCCAGTCAATCTGACAGTACCTCTTACCAGCCCAGCGCGAGCAGTGGGGCGGATACCATATACAACAATAACGACCCACCTATTCGACCGACGGATGAGGCAAGCGCGGGCCTTAGCTACATATACAGCGACCGAGACAGCATCAGGCGAGACTCTCAGTCGAGCGGAGGGGCCAGCACGCTCTCGAACGGGAACATTTACGTCCCCGAATCACATCACGCTCATGCTTCCGCTCAGGCGTACGTAGTCTCGGGGGTGTCGGCATCGCAGAGCGCTGTAGTCGAGGGAGCTACAACAGCGACAACGAGAAGCGGCCACAGCGGCAGCTCGCATCTCCACTCAGAGAGCCACCGACGGTCTGCGGGAAGCCTTAGAGGTGGGGGGTGATCTGCCAGTCTCAATACCTCTGCCCTTCCGGTTGGCTGGGACTTTGGGCGACGCTTCTATGCGGTGCGACCTGGCTGGAGGGGCGGGGTCACCCAGCCCAGCCGGCTGCGTGGTTGGGCAGCTAACATGCTCTGCTGTCAGGTACAAGGCTGGCGGTTATTATCGCCACGCCGAGACTCGCCAACGGAGAGGCTTCCTCCTGTTTTTGTTTCAGAAACCCCCCCAATCATTCATCTCGTGTTGTTTTCTTGCGTTGTCGGTGGCGCATCCGACGCTTCCAACCATGCCTGTCTCATGTCAGGCCGTTGGGCGTCTATCCTATCATCTATTCTACATGACCACTCGCTGTATCTCATTGCTGTCAGCTCAAGCCACATGCGAACCCATCTTTCAGATCCTTGATTCCTCGACTGCAGAGATGTTAAGGTTGGTCTCCTTCACGGCAGTTTCCAAAGCAGCCGTATATGCTAGCCGTTCGACCGGTGCGGGCGGCGTATCGTGTTGAGGGAAGGTTGCGCAGCTTAGCTGTACTGCTTGACCGCCGTTGGACGCCACATCCGATCTTCTCCGCATTCTCTGCTGCAGGTCCAATCGCCTTTCGCTCTACCATATACCCATACAATCCCCTTCGATCCGTGCGGCGCCGTTGAGGCTGCCAATACGGAAAAACCGGGTGGTGCTATAATGACTTGTACACCAGTCGGTCTCTTTCAATGTCTGTCCCTTTTCGCGATTTTTCTTCCTATCTCTACACATTGTGGGTACTCTAAAACTGGGATTGGTAATAAGAGGAGGTAATACATGCGTTGACTGTTTTCTTCCTAGTTGAATACAAGTTCGCCGTGGCGGCCATAGACGGTCTAAGGATCCGGGGAAAAGGAAAACGGCAAGATAAAAAGGAGATTGGCAACCGCGATATCGGCTGTGCTGGCCACGAACGAAGTCAGTATCGATTCCTCCAATTTTGGTTTTTGTTTCAGGTTTTCCCAGCCTGTTCTGTTATTTGTCATATTTTTGTCATTTGGTAAGGATTGGAAAATGTACAGATATAGCCTTCGCTATGCTTACCTATCACGTGGAGCATGCTTAAAATAGCCGGAGGCACAGGAGTCATCTCACTAGAATTTGGTCAGGTCACCCTAATGCACCATAGTATATCGTCTCATACGCCAGTTATTGTCACCCATTCACGGCCATACATGCCAGGTTGCAGAGTTCGTTTAAACAACTCAGGGAAATGTTCCCAGATTATCTATTTGCGACCTGATATACTACGTTGCGAAACTTCGTTTGTTCGACCACCCGCAGATATCTTGGAGCCATGGATTAGCCTGCTTGGGTCTGATATTAACCCGAGATTTTACTTAGTCTAATGCAGAGACAAGAACGAAAACAATATTCCTATTTACTACGAGCCTATAGAGATGAGAGGTCGCGAAATATTTTGAGCGTTCTATGTTAGTCTAGGTACTCAAGGCGAGGTAAAGCCACACGGACAAGCCGATAGACATAGACCACGCCAAACCTGGAATGTGGCCGACTATGACGGCAGCGGTAGCAATGGGGCAGCTCAATCACTGGTCGCATCTCTGAAATACCGTATTGACTCTTCGTTTTGCTGGCATGTCAACTGCATGATCAGGAGAATATCAGCCTCTGGCACGAGGTTCATGGCGACTGATTGCCTCCTCGTAGAGCGGGTAAGCCTAGGGAGTCATGTCTTAAGAGACTACCAGCAGCTGTTAGTTATATTGCCTTTGGGGATTACTTAGTATATTTTCCTTTTCTTGGTAGGGTTGTTGGAATAGGGGGGCCAGAATAGGGGTCATAATTGCGGGTAAGATGTCCACAGCTTCTGTGTCTATCCATAGTTGTGTCGTGCTCAAGACCTGAAGGCCGGTCAATTGGTTTCCGGTTTTAACGGTTATTTAACCTATACCTGACAGGGGTTATCCAGATCTGCTCCAGCAAATTCTGGGTCGTCTCGCGATGGCTCTTGACGATGGGCCTTCGCCGCCCCTTTTCTGGTAGTAGAGCAAACTAAGAACCTCCGAATACGAATTATTAAGTATAATTGGTGCTATCGCCTCGAGGATCTTCCTCTCTTTCTTGTGTGATTTGGATCAGAGATGATAAAGGTGACGTACTACTGCTTGACCCAGCGTATGATGCGTTTTGGTCACCGGGAACAGTCTCGCCGGCTGTGAGCATCACCTCCTGAGCCAATGGTTTCTAGCCCCCTTTGTCCTCTACTTCAAAATCCTAACGAGCTAATTACATTGTTAGTTTGTTCCGGAAAGTCTCTAGTCGGCTTCTACCTTGTAGAAGAACTATTGACAGTGAAATGTCTTGAATAAGACTTGCCGAGATACTAGCTGCAAAGGAGAAAGTGCAGTCTCAATGTATATACATACTATGGCCATTTCCACTGGGCTTCAGCTTTTGCAACACGGCATCTGGATAATTATGGTATGGCAGAATGGGGGTAACTTGGGTTAGCCATCAAGCCCCGGGGATCTATAAGCACCCGCAATAACGTTGTTCCGGGGCGGGCCCGCGCACTATATATAGAGCTTCTACCCACTGCTTTCTAGAGTTCTGAATCAAGAATGACAATTTACACTTCCACACTCCATGCAGCCTTTCTTCGCGATTAGCCTAACTGTGACATATGACAAAGGAATATTTAGAGGCAAATAGCCATGAGGAGATCGTAAGCAAGCAGCGTATCTCGGAGGACGGACTTGACTTCACCAGAGTGTAGGAGTTCGCGGTGTTCCCGAATCGTCTGGACGACGACGTCCCTAAGTCCTCGGTCATGGTCCAGCGTGGATGAATACACCTCTCGAGCTGCATGAATAAAATCTCTGTGGTTCCACCAAAGCTCACATTCCAACGTAAACTTTTTGGCCGCCAGAAGCTTGAGCGACGAGATGGCGTACTTTTCTGCTACAGCATATACTCGAGTGTGATGTATTAAGTTGGGCGCACACATGCATTTCCGTTTGGTACATGTCTTACATCTCGGTAGTAGCTTTTTCTTGCGTCGATAGACCTGTTTGTCTCTTGTTAGCTTCGTGGAGACCTAGCTTTCTTGGATAGCGTCGCTTATCTCTGACTTACTGGATCTCTTACTGGCGCTGGCTCAGGTGGTTCTGCCGGTTCCTCCTCTACCAACACCAACTCTAGTGCCGGAGCCGGTTCATCTTGCTGCACGGGTTCCGGTTGTTCCGGTGGAGGTACCGGTACAGATTCCGATGCAGGTTCCGGTGCGGGTTCGGGTTCAGCTGCAGGTATAACTTCAGATATAGCCTCCTCCATGCCCCAAAGTTCCCATAGAGATCTTGTAGACTTGGACTTGACCCTCTTTTGGGTAGAAGTTTCTACACCCACGCCGCCTCCAGTGGTGTCACGAGGAGGCGGAGCTGAATAGTCAAGATGGTATAAGTAGTGAAGCATTGACCTTACAGCTTCAGGATCGTCATCTTCAAGGCTCACGGTACCTGTGGCTTTTTCCTACTTTGCCATAAACATCCGACTCTACTTGTCATTACTCCTAGTGAAGGAACTCTACCTTCATATCATGTGTGAAAGCAGCATCGAAGAAGCTTGACCGTGGACAGATTATGGCTTTGTGCATGTGGTACTCATCGACGCCGCAAGTGATGGTGCAGTCTGAGTATTTGCCGGAGCTGAAGAGTCTAATAACAGTACTCAGTAACATAGGACGTCGCTGGCATCTTGTTAGCTTACTCTTGCAGAGACCTGTTTAAGTCAGCCTGCGGTTCAATATCCATAGTAGAAACCACGGATATAATTTCGCATTTAGTAAGGCGTCGGAAATATGATCGAAATCGGTAACTCTCGAGTGGAATTTAACAAAAATCTCGAGATCAGAAATAGCTGATGTCGCGATTGCGGAATTGCAGTTGAAATGCAAGGTGCCCGCGGATCCCCTTTTATGTAGGTGGATGATCGAATGCATGTCGGCCCAATGATTGTTAGGGGAATGCTTCTCGAAATGTGCAACTCGTCAGTTCGGCTTATCTAAGTTGGTTATCTGCATGGCAAGGGATATCATATGCCCGATTTGAGCGTGTGCAGCGTCCATGACTGTTAGGCACGGGTGGACAGGGAGGGGCCTAATGTTTGGGGGGCGAGGTTGGATGGTGGTGCTTGACATAGACGCGTGACTGCCCAGCCAATCAGAATTTTGCTTGAAAAGGTGGTAATCATGTAACAATTCGTAATAGGTAGAGAAGGCTTCAGAGTGGTCTTTCAATTGTTAAATCTCACCAGATGGTTGGTTACGGGATGAACCTCCTGATAAAAGCAGTCGTCTTAAACTAGGTGTTCTGGGAGCCGCGTCTAAAAGTATGTTCATAAATTCCCCAAGCTTTAATGACAGGATTGAGCTGGCTGCACCTACCGTTACATTCCTATGTAACTAGTGTCATTGTTGCTTGACTGGCTGATATCTAAGCGCAATATTGACACGGATATGCTTTTGTCGGTTGCAGAGAGCATTCGAGGAGACAGAATGGAATTGGAAAAACCGCTGTGTCGGTATCGACTATGGGGACATTGAACCGGAGACATGTTGGATATATACTAACTATTGATGTCTTTCTCCATTCCCGAATGATCACCGATCGACACTTGTTGATGCCCACTGCAGGTTGGTCCCTCCGTACAGTGTGTCTAGCTGGACCTACGTCTCTTTTCTCAGGCTATGATGCCGGCGCGCAAGTCTTACACTTGAAGCGTGCTTAATTAAACAGAGCAGGCCAGATTTAGCAACTCCCCAAATGCGCCTGAAGCCTTGTAAGGCCGAGGGTTGCCCGAGCCGAATCCGGCCAAGAACCCAGGAGGAGTTCTCATTGGTGTCTCAGCACGTACATTATGCTAAGTTTTGTATGGGACACAGAGCGTAATGGATACTAATCTGCTGCGGTATCACCACACTGAATCAACTTAGGGATAAAATGTAACCATTTCTTGCCGAGTCTACATATATTTAGTCTAGTTCGGTCGACTAGTGAGGCCTGGCTGTTTGGCTTGGGGAGGTGGCTGCTCTTGTATGCCTATACCTCTCCGTATGAATCCTGAAGTTAAATAAGATGTTGCTGGTCAAAGTTCGAATCGTAGCGCATTCCTCGATTCCATGCTCACCTTTTCAGTGCGCAAACATCTGCATCCCCTGAGACTATTGGACCCTCGGTCGTTGTCTTTCTCTTACTCCTGAAGTCCTGAAGGCTCAGCTCGGCTCATTCTCCACGCCTTCTAATGGCCTCATCCTGCCCCCAGCAGCTGTTAATGATACTCACAAAGTCTATGGCATAGCTGCCACTTGTGTTGCTCTCGGTGTTCTTGCTTCGCTCACCGTCTTCATACGAATTTGTACCAGATTTCACCTTGGCACCGTGAAGGCGGACGATTATGTTATGATTTCAGCAACAGTAATTCGAAATTAGTTTTACTTTGGCTTTTATGATGGCTTCCTTTGGAACATTGCCGGACCTGACGGAGGTTCCCGCACGCGGTCTTCGCGATAAGACACAGCACGTAGCCTCACTTATCAACATCCGACGCAGCGTCCCAAAACAAAAGTCCAGACGGTAGCAAGGATGCTCCCACCTGTATAGCGGCCGGTTTTGGTCCCACCTAGGTACCCGCCGGGTTCAAAGGAAGACCTTACATTAAGGATGACAAAGGAAAAAGCGGCAGGGGCTTTTAAGTTTTGATATAGCAGCCTATTTACATTAAACGTAGTCGTTTTTACAGACGGATTGCACGAAAGAATAAACGTAAATTACGGCTACGTAATTTACCAAGGCGGCCATTTTTTTATAACGGAAAAAGGCAGATTTAACCCTTATTTTATTATATTTAACGCGGAAATTATAAAAGTATGGAAAAAACTTTAGGCGGTAATTTCGGCGCCGCCGGACCTTAACAAACGCCGTATCTGGATCTGCTTGGATAATACGGGGGTTATTTAAGGGTTGCGCGTTAACGCAACGTTATCGTTTTAATAAGCTTACCTTAAATTTTACGTAATTACAGATACGTACGATATATACGTTAAGTAATACCTAGGGTATTACAATATTAGGGGTAACGAATTAACGGATAAATTAAGAAAAGTAAGATTTAAGCTTAAAGAAGTTAATAAGGATTATATCTTTACGGCGTACCGCATCAAGTCGACGGCATGGAAAACGGCGAAAATAAACCGCAGCCAATAATAGAAAGAGGCGTAAGCCCGCCTGTCGCTACGGTATAGAAAATGGAAGTTACGTATAACGAACCTGTCACACAACCACTTGGAAGTATGATCAGTATTCGAAAGGGGTTCTTGATTTGCAGGTAATAATAAGGCGAAAAATGTGTTACGGTCCACTTAACGGTTCGTATTGGAGGAAACTCCTACAGTAGGTGGATCTTTGTCAGATTACGTAACTACGTAATCTATCTAATCTAACAGATTAACCAGATTAAAGAATTTAAGTAATCTAGTAAAGCTAAGAAATTATAAATATACTTATTTAATATTAAAAGGATATATAATAATTAAAACCTTTATGTAAATAGCATCCATTTAGTTTTTCGCTTTTTAGTTATTAATTTAAGCCTTTAATTAAAGGCGTTATTTTTTAATTAAGGGAAAAGTCCGTAAACCTTTTTAACGAATAAATTACTAAATCGTTTTTTATATTATTATTATTTACAAATCAAAACCTTTTTTCGGATATTGCTTATATTTCCAAATAGATATATAACAGGTTCGTTACATTTTGATAACTTTTTAATTAATAGCCGACAAATAATTTAAGGCTTAATTAAACATAAATTCTTTTAAACGTAATAAAAACGATATTATAAAACGACGTTCAGAAAATAAATAACAAACTTGATTACCGTTGCTGGTTAGTAAAGGATTAATAACCAGATTAAATAATTTACTACCTATTAAAAAAATCTTTTCCTTAGTCGATAACATAATACCCTTTTTTACCCGATCTTAAAGAAAACCTTTTTCTTTTTAACCTTAATAACAATCCTTTCTAATAAAAGAAACTATTAAAGTCCAGGATCTAAAAGTTAAGGAAAAAGAAGAAAAATAACCAAAAAAACAGAAAAACAAGGAAAAAGAGCCTACCGTTAATAAAAAAACTGGATATCTTAGTAACGGAATTTTATGCATTACGACAAGAAAATGCCAGGCTTGCCCGATAGTTACGAACTAAAAAAAAGACTTCGACATTTTTTTTATTTGGTACAAACCAAACCCGCGAAAGCATAATTTCCCCTTTTAATTATTATGGAATACCGGAAGTTAAAGGTTACAAATTAACCTTTTTAAAGCTTTATAATGGAACTATAAACGTAAAAGGATTTCTGGTCCAGGCTAAATTTTACCTTAAGTTTTACGAAAATTGTTTAACGGAAAATTACCAAAAGGTAATAACCATTTTTCAGTTACTTGCCGGAAAAGTTTTCTTATAATTTAAACTTATTATGAACGATTACCTTATAAATTACCCTAACCAATTTTCCGACCTAATTAATTATGTTTTCGGCAACTACGAACATTTTAAAGAAAAAATGCAAACTTTGTTTGGAAATTTCGATAAAAAACAGTATGCGGTCGAATAATTGCATTTTTTCCAGTAAACCAAATCAACAGCCGAATATACGACTAAGTTTAATCGTTTCGCGTTAATTTTTAATCTTCCGGAAAGCGCATTATTTTATCCCTTTTATAACGGCCTGAAATTATAAATTAAGGATAAGATATATAAAGTGCCTAAAACAAGCCCTTTTTAGGATTATATTAATAAAACCATCATCGCTAATTAACGTACCTTTAAAAAGTACTTAGAAAAAAAAAATTTAACAAAAAGAAAAATAACTAAAGTTTAAGTAGCAAATTTTAAAGAAATAAAACCAAAGGCAAATTCCAAAAGAAAGTAAACATTATTTTAAAAGAACCCAAAAAAAACAAGTTAAATATTAAATGTTTTAATTATAGCAAAAAAAGCTATTATAAAAGCGAATATCGTTCCCTAATAAAAAGGAACTCCAGGAAAAAAGGGATTCCTTAACTCCAGAAAAAGGTTAAAATAACCAAACAAAAATTAAACAACGAAAGCGAAGAAAAAAAGGAAGTTAGTTCCATTTCCTTTCAGCGAGAATTTACTATTGCAACAATATACTACGAACAAAATGGCGACCCAAAGTACGAACGTTACCCGATTTGTTAAAATCGAACAATTAAAGCTTATAGATATCATCTAAAATAAGAAACTTCCAAGATAACTATAAGGCTAAAATGCATTTATCATTTGAATAAATAGCGGTACAGAATTTACGACGAACATGGCCAGTTACGTCCCAATACAGTAATATATAATCTAACATTTTTAAAGCCTAATAAGGCCACCAAAGTTAAAGAATTAACTTACCCAAGTATTACGGGTTCGAAACCAATCCATAATTACGATTTACTTCATTTTTTTATATATTACAATAACAACTATTTAACCTATTTCCGCATTAAAGAAAATAATAATTATTAGCCCGGATAAAATAAAAAGATACTTACCGAACCCGACGATAAATGCAAATGCATTAAAACTCTTAAATGGCCAAAATACCCCCGATCTTATTACCTTTACCTTAAATCGGTTCAAAGTTAAAAGGCTATTATATAAAGATATTTATATTATGCATCCATATTATGCATAATACATAAAATCTTAAACATAAAAGCTAATCCTTCGGAAATTTTACCCCCAAAATTAAAACCCCTTTAAATATCGGAAATAAAAGTTTTAAAATCAGTTTGCTAAATTGGCAAAAGAAAGTAATTCACTTGCATGGACGATAAATGTTCCAAATATATAGTTAAAAAAATTCGAAAATAAAAACGTTTTTTAACCAACAAAATTAACGAATTAAAAAATTACATAAACTTTCGAAATTAAGGTATCGAAAAGTTCCAACCTATAAGACCTTATACGAAGCAAAAATTAAATAACGTAATTAAATTAAGATTTCTTTCCAGTATAAAGGCAAAACGTTTAAAGCTATAATCGATTTAAAAGCAAAAGGAAATTTTATTTTATTATTAGTTGCAAAAAAATATCGGATCCTTTAAAAGTATAAGCTGAAATTATATAAATTACTTACAGTCGACGGAAGCTTATTTAGGTATAAAAATAAACGAATTTTCAAAAAAACAAAGGAATTTCCAGTATAAATTTAAGAACATTTAAAGAAAGTTAAGTTAAACGTAGCCGATATTTTAGGACATAATGTTATCCTTAAAATGCCGTAACTCCGTTCTAATAACCCTTACATCGATTGGAAAATTTAAAAACTTATTTAAAATTACTTTATAATTTTTTCGAAAAAGAAATTCCGAAAAGTTTATTATTTAATTCGAAAGGCCAAAATAATGGATCTAATTATTAAGGTACTCCTTAAGTATTAAAGGTTTAAAAAATTATTTAAAGAACGAATACGAAAAAAATTACTTAATTATAATTAATGGAATTATAAAATTTTTATTAAGGAAAAACGAAAGTATAACTTCCCAGAATTCAGAAAAACCGTCGAACAAGTAATTAAAAACTGCAACATTTGCAACAAAGTTAAAGCGGTTCGTTACAAACTATACGGATTACTGCAACTTATCGATATTCCAAATAAAGCATGGAACATTATAGCTTAAGATTTTATTACCGGCTTACCCTTATCTAAGGATCCCGTTACCGAAATCCAATATAACGGAATATAAGTAATCGTCGACAGATTTACCAAATATAAATATTTCTTCCTTTTTAAAGGAAATACGATAGCAAAACAGTTAACTTACGTATTCGTAAAATATTACCTTAATAAATATGGAATTTTAGAAAAAATTATTTTAAATAAAAATAAATTATTTACTTTTAAATTTAGCACCAGCTTTTTTAAGCAAATTAACGCCAAATTTAAATTTTTTATAGCATATTACCTTTAAACCGACGGATAAATAAAATAATTAAATTAAACTTTAAAATAATATTTAAAAAGTTATGTTAATTATTAACAAAATAATTAAGTAAAATTATTTTTATTAATATAAGTAATTTATAATATATTTATTAACGAAAATATAAGCATTTTTCCTTATATAACCGTATATGGATAAAATACAGAAATTTAACGACCAAAATAACCATTTAATAAAGCTTCAAAAGTTATTTCGGTAGCACTTAAAGCAAAAACGATAATATTTAAAATTAAAATTATCTAGGCTTGCCTTAAAACTAAGTTGCAATTCCTTTAATAACGGATGGCTTAATATTATAATAAAAAAAAAATTAAAGGACTAATTCTTTTAAAAGGAAATAAGGTTTACCTGTTACGTTAAAAACTAAACGCGATTTTAAATATCTTACAAATCAAAACTAAGAAACCTAATAATAAATTTAATTTTAAAAAATTTGGTCCGTTTAAAATTAACGAAGTTATTTTTAAAACCAATTATCGATTATCGCTACTTAAAATAATAAAGATATATTTTGTTTTTTATATTTCCTTGTTAAAACCGGCATCCAGTAACGCCCCGTTAAAAACGAATTTGGAAATCGAGGAAAATATTAACGAATACGAAATCGAAAGAATATTAGATTTAAAAATAGTTAATAACAAAATCCAATATTTAGTTAAATAAAAAGATTACCTATTTAAAAACAATATTTAGGAACCTTTTAAGTACTTAACGAATGCGAAGGACTTGGTTAAGACGTTTTACCGCCAAAATCTTAATCGACCGACTTTAACATAGCCAAAATCGTAGGCGATAACGGCCTAACCTTTAGGTTTAAACTTTTGGCGTTCCAGTCGAAAGAAGTAAACGCCTTTATGTTGGCGTTAATTTTAGAAACAAGCCGCGCTTGCTTTTTCTTTATGCGATATTACTTTTCTTTTATTTTTTCTTTTTCTTTTAATTAATCCAGTTTATGGCCTTTTTTTAATATTTTAAGTGCTTTTTTTTTCAAAATGTTTTCCTAACGGCGTAACCGTTGCAGTTTATTTATTTTTTTCGACATTTTTTTTTGAAAATTCCGTTGTAACTTTACGAGTTCATCCTCGGCGACACGACGCTTTTCCTGAAGACGGTTACGTTCCGACCCGATATTTTCCAAGAAAGATATAGCAACAGCGTTTCCGTCGTAGTAACGCTGACGGCGGGTGCAGTAGTAACAGTTTAATGAACTTTTTATTATGTAATATTGTTTCTTTTTAAAAAATAGATAACTGGAATAAGGCAAAACTTTAAAACCGTAAGTACGGATAAAGTCCGAACAACTGTTGCAGAATTAACGCTGGTTCGCGCGCACCTTATGCATTTATTTCTTTACGCGACCCGCTATGGTAAGCTGGTAATTAAGAAAAACGGCTTTAATTAAAGGTAGGAAATACTTACATTTTTATCTTTGGGATAAAGATTTTAAGAAAAGGAAAATGGTATTACGGTCCATTTAACGGTTCGTATTGGAGGAAACTTTTATAATAGGTAGATCCTTATCAGATTACGTAATTACGTAATTTGTTTAATTTAATAAATTAACTAGATTAAGGGATTTAGGTAATTTGGTAAAGTTAAGAAATTACAGGTATATTTATTTAATATTAAAAGGATATATAATGGTTAAAACCTTTATGTAAATAGCATTTATTTAATTTTTCGTTTTTTAGCTATTAATTTAAGCCTTTAGTTAAAGGCGTCGTTTTTTGATTAAGGGAAAAGTCCGTAAACCTTTTTAACGAACAGATTACTGAATCGTTTTTCGCATTATTGTTACCTGTAAATCAAAACCCCCTTTCGGATACTGCTTATACCTCCAGGTGGATGTATGACAGGTTCGTTACAAAATGTTTTAATAGTTTGTTCGTGAAAAAAATTTGCGAACTTTTGCCTTAACCGAAAAACGTTACCTTAAATTAAAGACTTAGATTAATAACTAAGGAGCGAAACTAAGTAGGTGCTATTTACAAGAGAAACTCATCTGTTATATATCTTTTTGTTTTTATGGGTATGTCGTAAATTTGCTAGATCTGTATAATCTGGTCCAAATCTACCAGATTCTCTAAATTATATTAAAATGTTAAAACTTTTGTTTCCGGAATTTAACCGTAACGTATCCTTGCCTAAACAGGGAAAATAGGTCCTAATTCGTAACACTATCTTCTCTTTTTTAAGATCTTTATCCTAAAGATAAAACGGTAGGAAACTTTCCGAGTGGAGTTAAATTTTTTAAATCCTTTAAGCTAATCTTTTAACATCCTAAATCGGGTGTAAAAAAAAAAAAAAAAAAAAAAAAAAAAAAAAAACTTGCCTGAACTAGCGAACTTTTAAGGACGATCGTATTAAGTTAATTAAAAAGTTTAGGACGGAAGCTTTTTTATATTTTAACTGCGTTCGTTTTGGCGAATTTGGCTATTTTTACGTAATCGAATTTTTAAGTTATAACTGCTCCATTCGTCGCCAGCGTTCTTTTTGTAACGTTTTAATTATAAATTTGTTTAAAAAAAAAGAATTTATTGGGAAATTAAAGCGTTTAACGTACCACACAAGCTCGCGGCCCAAATTTTGGCACCTTGCAACAACAAACTCAAATAACTTAATAACAACACATCGCATTGATTAAAATCGATCGGATTCTTTTTCGCTAGACGTATCTACAACTTCTACACAAGTACGCGCATTATGTCCGGGTTTGCCGTAGACGCCACATTTCCGTTTTTTGGTTTTAACCCTTTTGCGACGACCCCTTCCAGCTGCTGTTGGCTGCATTTTTTTACTACCTCCTTCTTTTTGGGCCAGAAAAGTTTGTTTTTCTTGTATAGTAAGTGTTCCTTTTTTTAAAAACGTTTATTTTTGGTTTTGCAACGTTTGCTTAAAATGTAGTTCGTTTTGCGCAATTAGGCAGCTTTTTTCCGAAGAAAAGCATTTTCGTACAGAATTAACAAGTAACTTTTAGTTAAAAGATAAACCGATTTAATTATTTTAGTTAACGAATTACCCTATTAGTTTCCAATTTTCTTTTGCAAATAACGTAATTGCTGCGTTACTTTTTTAATATTCCTAGGGGTTTTCGCGGGCGGGGAACGAATAGAACCGGCAAAAGTTAACGGGGAAACGGTCGGCGTAGGTACAATTAAAGGAACCTTTAATTCGGAAAGAACGTTATTGGGATTAAATAAAACAAGACCAGCTTTCATAAATCTAAATTTGATGTTATCGGACGTTATGGCAGCTTGGAACGCGTCGTAAAAGCCGGCGAGAAAATCTTTTTTGGTAATATAGGTATGATGGTGTCGTATTAGGTTTTCGATGTAATACGAATAAACGCGTTTCAAAATAAAAAAAATAAGATATATCAAAAGGTTAAAGCCGATACGAAAAATACGCGGGTATATAAAGCGTAATAATGTTGTTATTTGCGCAATATTTTTCGAATTTTATCGAATAATAGCTTTCGTAGCCGTCGAGGATAAGGAAACGTTTGGAACCTTTCGTACGCGTCCGAATATGCTTATTAAAATGCTGGATTTATTCGAAACCTAATTTATTTGTTATCCAGCTATTATTATTTAATACGATCTTTTAATCAGCTGTTAGTAATAGGTTATCGCGGTACCAAAACCCAAAATAATTGTTCCCCGTTATAATAATAAATGGCGGTACAGCCCAACCTTAGAAATTAATAGCCTGGATAACTGTAACTTATTTTTTATTTTCTTGTTACGTTTATTTAAGTTTTCCACGTTTTTCGGCATTAATAATTATTATGCCCGTTATTATAAAAAGCCCTATTAAGAATTTAATCTCGTCGAAGTTGTAAATATCCTTTTCTGCAATACCGTATTTCGCGATTGTAGCCCGAATAAGTTCGAACCACTTGCGAAATGCTTCTGGATTTTCGGATAGGATCCGTTAATAATCGATTTTTCGATTTAAACGCGTCTGGAATTTTTGTTGCCGTTTAACAAAGTTCGACGCCCAGTTAATTTTAACGCGTATTGTAACGCGTTAGGCAAGTAGCAAATTTGCCATATTTTTAACGTGCTGAAGCCGGACAGAAAATGCTCGCGCATTTAGGTTAAGGATCCTTTCGATAATGGATTTCTTTTCGGTCGCCGTTAATTTTCGCAGATGGGGGATAATATCGGACTTTTAAGGTCGTTTCGGCAATTTCGTATATAAAACTAAGCTTTTTAAAATTAAGTTTTGGGGTTTGTTTCTTAGCCTAAACGGCTAGGTTCAATCTAGATTCTTTTGTAAGACGTTCCATGTTGTTGGTGTTATGTAATAGATTAACAAAGATGAACAATTGGAATGCTGAGAAATTTGGGCCGCGAGCTTGTGTGGGCCGCGAGCTTGTGTGGTACGTTACGTTTTTAACAAAATCTTTTAAGAAAAAGGCGTTAAAATGTGAAAAAAGGTTTAAAGTTAAATTAAGTAAAAAAAAGAAAGCGGAAAAAAAGCAATGCCGTATAACAGCAGAACAAGCTCGACTTGCTTCCGAAATTAATACCATAACGAAGGCATTGCTTTCTTTCGATTGGAATGCTAAAAGGCTAAATTTGAGTATTAGACCGTTATTACCTACGACTTTAGCTACGTTAGAAATGGTCGGTTAGGATTTTAACAGTAAAACGTTTTAACCAGATTCTTCGCGTTCGTTAAGTGCTTAAGGGGTTCTCAAATATTTTCTTCATGTAAGTAATCCTTCCATTTAATCAGGTACTGGACTTTGTTATTAACTAATTTGAAGTCCAGGATTTTTTCGACTTCGTATTTCTTAATATCATTATCGATTTCCAAATTCGTCTCCAGCAAGACGTTCTTAAGTACTAATTTAAGCAAAAAAATATGGAAAACAAAATAAATTTTCATAGTTTTAAGTATTAATAATCGGTAATTAATTTTAGAAATAACTTTATTACTCTTAAGCGGACTAAGCTTTTTAAAATCGAACTTATTATTAAGTCTTTTTATTCTGATTTGAAAAATGTTCGAAGTTGCGTTTTGTTTTTGGCGTAATAAGTAAACTTTATTTCCTTTCGATAAAATTAATCCTTGAATTCTTTTCCTATTATAGTATTAGGTTATCCTTTATTAAAAAAGTCCTAATTCGTTTTATAAGCGGATTTGTACTGTTTAAATTTTAGTCGCTATTATTTCTACTCGGAAAGCTTTCGCGCTTAATTTTAGAGCTTTATTAAATAGCTGCTTTAATCGTTAAGTTTCTGCTTTATAACCGTATACCGCTATATAGAGAAAAATACCTATATTTTCGTTAATAAATATGTTATAGGTTACTTGGGCTAATAGAAAAAGTTCAACCCAGTTATCCTGTTAATAGTTAATATGACTTCTTAAATACTGCTTTAATATTTAATTTAAACGTTTTAGCTATCTATTTATCTATAAGTAATATATTAAAAAGAATTTAAGCCTGGCGCTTATCTACTTAGAGAAGCTGGTACCAAACTTTAATATAAAAAGCTTATCTCTATTTAAGATAATTCTTTTTAATATCCCGTATTTATCGAGGTAATATTGGATAAAAGTATAAGCTAGTTATTTTACCGTTGCATTTTCTTTAAAAAGTAGGGAGTATCCATACTTTGTAAGTCTGTCAACTATTATCCATATTCCATTGTATTAAACTTTAGTAACGGGATCTTTTAATAGGGGTAAACCGGTAATAAAATCCTAAGCAATAATGTTCCAAGCATTTTCTGGAATATCTGTAAGCAGTAAAAGTTTATAAGGCTTATATCGGGCTGCTTTTGCCTTATTACAAATATTACAATCCTTAACTATCTATTTAACAGTTTGTCGAAGTTTTAAAAAGTCGTATTTTTCTTATAATCATTTAATATATTTAAAAA
Organism: Monosporascus sp. mg162; assembly: GCA_004155945.1. Lineage (NCBI taxonomy): Eukaryota > Fungi > Ascomycota > Sordariomycetes > Xylariales > Monosporascus > Monosporascus sp. mg162. Next base: position 22,833 of record QJNY01000568.1, on the reverse strand, counting down.
TATCTTAATATCCGTATAATAAATCTTCGTAAAACTTTTTAACGAATTGCTTTTGTTATTTTCGAAAAATGTAAATTTTGCCATAGTATAACAGCTGGTTTTCGGGTTATCCATCTAATTGTTGCATCTTTTTTTGCTTTTCCTTATTATAAAAAATTCGGAATCGCATTAAAAGTTCTGGCGTAAGTTACTTTAGTATTTTACATAACCATAAAATGCCGTCCTTAAATTGCTGCAATATTTACATTCGGCGTTTCGGAACTTTAAAGTCGTAATCTTTTTTACGATTTAAGATATCTACTTAAATATTCTCTTTTTCCTTAATATAGTGGATTCGGGAATTAAATTTCGATAAGAGAATTATCCAAATTTCGTAACGTTTATTTAATTTTTAAGTCGTTATAAACCGGGTAAAGTTTTATAATCTAAATAAATATCGAAAGGCTTTTTGGTTCCGTTAAAGAAAAATTCCCATTTTTTAAAAGCGTTAATAATCGCTAACAGCTTTTTGTCGTATCGGAGTTTTACGTTTCGAAAAGCCTTAGAATAATAAACTACTAGGTACTATTTCCAATTTTCTTTTTGTTGCTCCAGAATTGCGCTTAAGGCATAATTTAAGGTATTTGTTTTTAAATGTTTCCTTTTATCGGCGTTGAGTAACCTTATTATTGGCGTTTTAGTAATTTCGTTTTTAAGTAATTAAAAAGCATTTTTAATTTTCTTTAAAGTTCGAATTCTTTTCCGATATACTTTTTCATAGTAAGTTTCGTTAATAGTTTAACAATATTTCTATATCTCTTAATTAAGTTATGTATGCAACTCGTGAATCTTAAAATCTGCCGGATATTTGTAACGGTTACTTTATTAGGGATAAGTTAATTTTTAATTACTTTTAATTTGAAATCCTGGATTTGAATTTGACCGGGAGTAAAGGTAAATTCTAAATAATTTAACTTTTACGTATGTTATATACTTTTGGCTGGGTTAATTCGAATGTTTGCCTTATTTAAAGCTTTAAGAACATGGAAAATATATTTCTTATCTTTTTTTAAAGTTTCGAAATAAATAAGTATCTCGTCGAGGTAGACAAAGATATATTTATTTAGGAATTTCCTAAATATAATTATAATCAGGCGTTAGAAACTAGCGGGGGCGTTAATAAGTTCTAAAGGTATTATTCAGTATTTGTAATACCCGTATATTATTCGAGAGGTAGTTTTTTATTTTTCTCTTTTTATTATTTTAATGCAGTAATAACCGTTTCGAAAATCCAAAGCAGTAAACCAATTAATTTTGCTTACGTTTTCCTTTAAGGTATTTATCAAGGTTAAAGAATAACCGTTCTTAATGGTAATGTCGTTTAGCTGCCGGTAATCGACCATGCGTCGATAAACCGGATCTTTATCTTAGTCGATTTTTAATTTGCCGTCCTTGATTTTAAATACTATAAGTACAGGGTAACCTACGAAAAATTCGGATAGCTAAATATAACCTTTCTTTAAGTTCAATTATATGCCTTTCTATAAAGCCTTTACCTTTTCTGGATTTATATAGTAAATTTTGTAAAGCTTAAAATAATAATATTTTTTAATAAGTATACGATAGTTCTATTATCCGTATAAAAGCAGTTCGTAATTTTCTTTATCCTTAAAAAGTCGTTCGAAAAGTTAATACTTTAAAGGTATTATACTGGCAAAGCTTAATACCTTAACTTTTCGAATTATATAACAAATTTCTTTAAACCTTTTTTTAAAAAGAATTAATTCGTAATCCCAAATAAGCTAGCAAAATTTTCAGTTAATTAACAGATTGCTAAAATTAAGCCATAGCATTCCTAAGATAACATTATAACCTGAAATGTCGGCGATATCCAACGTAAGATACTTTTAATACCTTTAAATCCATACCGGGAATTTTTCAGTTTTTTTAAGGATTTGTCCATTATCGTACTAAGAAAAACTTTTATCAATTATACGTAATTTGTAAAACTTTAGGTTGTATTTTTAAGGAATATAATTTTTTTAGCCACGCCTGGCGAAACAAAGTTGTGTTTCGTCCCAAAGTCGATTATCGTTTTAAATATTTAGCTTTAATACTAAATAGGAATTTTAATTTAGCTTCGTAATCTTTTTTTGGCTTTATATAAGGTTTTTAATTTATATACCTTTTCGATACCTTAACTTAGAAAACCTTTGTCTTTTTTTGACTTCGTAATTTTGTTCTCTAAAAGGCGTGTTTATTCGCAGGTTTTCTTAATTACATGTTTAATACACTTGTCGTCTATGCAAATATACCACTTTCGTTAACCGATCTAACATTTTATTTTAATAATTTCTTATTTTTAACGTTTAAAAACGTTTCCGATTCGAAATTAAAATTCTGCAAGGTTTACTTCCATATCCAGAAGTTTATGCATTAAACATAGTATAAGGGTATAACATAAGCAACCTTAAGTAATAACTTTCCGGCTTTAATTAAATTCGGGATGCAAATAACAAGATCGGAAGTAATCGGGCCATTAAAACATCTTAATACATTTGTAATTATTATTAGGTTCTGTAAAAGTTTTTTCGTTGCAACCGGACTAATAATCATTTTTTTCTTTAATTCGTAAGTAAACCGAATAATTGTTGTCAATACAACTTAAAAAATGGAGGAAATCGTACTTACTAACAGGATTTTATTTAAAGGTTTTAGTTTTGACATATACCATCCGTTTTAAGAGTTCGCTGGATTTAAGGGTTTTCTGCTTATAGTTGTTAAGTTTAGGGCGTATCTGGCTATACTTATTATGTATTTCCTATTTTTACGTATCTAAATAATATTCGTATCTTAGCCTTATAACTACCTTAGAGGCTGGTCATCCGGGATAATATTTACAGGTTTTAGCTATTTAATTCTAGTAAATCTAGTAACGCTTGTACTTTACGTTACCGTTTAGTTCACAGTAAGTCGTCGTAATGGTATATTCCTGCTGGGAAAAGGTAAAATAAATTTCTTTTTCTTTTTCGCTTTTATTATTTGTTTCTTTTTCGGCCGTTCGGGCTTTTTTTTTTAAGGAATCCCTTTTTTTTTAAAGTTCCTTTTGGTTGAAAAACGACATTCGTTTTTATATAGCCTTTTTTGCTATAGTTAAAGTATTTAATATTCGACTTATCCTTTTTAAGTTTTCTTAAAGTAATATTTGCTCTTTTTTAAGTTTTATCTTTATTTTTACTTTTTTAAAACTTGCTGTTAAATTTTCGATCGTCTCTTTTTCTGTTAAATCATTTTTTTTCAAGTACTTATTAAAAATACGTTTGTCGGCAATAATGGCCTTATCGGTATAATCTTAAAAAAGCTTTATTTTAGGTGTCTTATATATTTCGTCCTTAACTTATAACTTTAAGCTATCGTAATAAAAGTAAAATAAAGCACTTTCAGATAAGTGGAAGATTGCTATAAAGCAATTAAATTCCGTGGTATATTTAGCCGCTAATTTTGTCTGCTGGAAGGAGTACAACTTTTTAACGGCATCTTACTATTTATCTAGATTTTTAAATAAAGCTTGCATTCGTTCCTTTAAATATTTATAGTTACTGAAAATGTAATTAATAAAATCGGAAAATTCGTTAAAGTAATTTTCGAAGTAATTTTTTATAATTGGCCGAAACTATAAAACAACTTTTCCTATAAGAAGCTAAAAAATAGCTAATACTTTTTGATAATTTTCCGTTAAAAAGCTTTCGTAACATTTAAAGTAAACTTTGGTCTAAACTAAAAATCCTTCCATATCTGTGGTATCGTCGTAAGGTTTTAAGGAAGTTAACTTATAGCCCTTAATTTCAAGTATCTTATAATATGCAAAGGGTAGAACAGTATTTTCGCAGGATTAATTCGCGCTAAATAAAAGTAATATCAAATATCTTTGCTGTCGAGCGAGTTTGGCATTTTCCCTTTTTACCTTTTAAAGTTCGGTTATCAAGATGCGCAGTTTGTCGTTAATCGTAAGTTCTTTTTCTTTGCCTTTCGGGCTGTCGGTTTCCTTTTCTACCTTTTCCGGTGCGTTTTCCTGAACCTTAATAATTTTCTTAGGAACCGGGAAGAGTGTTATGGTGGGCTCAAGTGAGGTGTAACCAGTCTATTTCCATAAAGTAGGGTTAAGACAGAACATACTCTTGTCCCTTTATAAGAATAGATAGGAGCCTAGGACCTTTATATGGAATGAAGAAAGTGAGAGGTTTAGGTAAGGAAGGTAGGTTACGTAAGGTATGCTAGCCTTAGGCTGCTAGGCCTGCTGTAACAATTATCTTCCCCCTTTTCTGTAATATGGGCCCGGCATTATGTATGTATGTAATAAATAGGGATAATATCGTTAAATAATATATCTTTATTATTGTAATTTAGGCTATTTAAAGTAAGGTTTGTGTTACGAACTAGAGGTTCTCCAAGATGAGAATACTCCTCTGGAACTAGCGCGGACGAGCTCCGGGTAAACTACGGACCTGGCCAAGACCTTGGTGATCTAATATGATCTAGTTGATCTAGGACAAGTAAGGTAAATCACGGTAGATTACGTAGATTAAAGGCATACTTACCAAAAGATAGAAGGATATATAACGGACGCTTTTCCGATGTAAATAGCACCTAAATAAATTCATTCTTTAACTATTAATCTAAATCTTTAATTAAAGGCAACGTTTTTCGATTGAAAAAAAAGTCCGTAAATCTCATTAACGAACAAACTATTAAATCATTCCTCGCACTTTTATTACCTACAAATTAAAAACTCTTTTCGGATATTGCTTATATTTCCAAGTAATCGTATAACAGGTTCGTTACATTTTGATAATTCCTTAATCAATAGCCGACGAATAATTCAAGGCCCAGTTAAGCATAAGCTTTCCTAAACCCAATAAAAACGATATTACAAAACGGCGTTCAAAAAACAAACGATATATCTAATCGCCTTTATTAACAAAGGATAAATATCTAAATTAAAATATCCTACCTCTTATTAAAGAAATTCTTTCTTTAATCGATAATATGGCCTCTTTTATTACTCGGTTTTAAAAAGAACCTTTTTTTCAGTAACAACCTTTCCCGGTTCCCAAGGAAACTATTAAGGTCCAGGAAAACGAACCGGAAAAGGAAAAAAAGGAATCCGACAGCCCGAAAAGCAAGGAAAAAGAACTTACAATTAACGACAAACTGCGCACCTTAATAACTAAACTTTAAGCGGTAAAAAGAAAAAATGTTAAATTCGCTTGATAACAAAAATCTTCGACATTACCTTTATAGGGCGCAAATCAATCCCGCGAAAACATTATTTTACCTCCTGCTTATTATAAGATACAAAAGGTCAGAAGTTATAAACTAACCTCTTTAAAACCCTACGACGGTACCACAAATATAAAAAGATTCTTAGTTCAAGCCAAACTTTACTTTAAGTTTTTTGAAAAATTTTTAAAGAAAAATTATTAAAAGGTATTAGCCATTTCCCAGCTGTTCGCAAAAAGGGTTTTTAATAGTTCCAGCTAATTATAAAGGATTATTTCGAAAATTACCCTAACGAATTACCCGACCTTACCAATTATATCTTTAATAACTACGAACATTTAAAAAAACGAATACGAGCCTTATTTAAAAACTCAGGCAAGCAGCAAAATGCCGTTAAAAAGCTGTACCTTCTACAGCAGATAAAATCAACGGCTAAGTACATAACGGAATTTAATCGTCTTACAGCAATCTTCCACTTACCGAAAAGCGCCTTGTTTTACCCTTATTACGATAGCCTAAAGTTACAGGTTAAAAACGAAATATATAAAGTACCTAAAATAAAACCTTTCCAAGATTACATTAATAAAGTTATTATTGCCGACAGACGTACCTTTGATAAATACCTGGAGAAAAAAAGGTCCAACAGAAAAAAAACCGATCGAAGCTTCAGCAGCAAATCCTAAGAAAACAAAAATAAGGATAAAACCCAGGAAAAAACGAATACTACTTTAAGGGAGCTTAAAAAGGACAAGTCGAATATTAAATGCTTTAACTGTAACAAAAAAGGCCACTATAAAAACGAATATCGTTTCCTAACCAAAAGGAACTCCAGGAAAAAAGGGATTCCTTAAAAAAAGGCCCGAACGGCCGAATAAAAAACAAACAATAAAAGCGAAAAAGAAAAAAAAGTTAATTTTACCTCTTTCCAACAGGAATATACCATTACAACGACCTACTGCGAACCAAACGGCGATCCAAAGTACGAACGTTACCCGGTTTGCCAAAATTAAACGGTTAAAGCCTGCAAGTATTATCCCGGACAACCAACTTCCAGGGTAACTATAAAGCTAAAATACGAATGTTATTTAAATGTTAAAAAATGCGAAATACACCACGAATACGGCCAAATACACCTAGAATTTAACAATTACGGGCAGAAAACCTTTAAATCCAGCGAACTCCTAAAACGGGCGGTATACCTTAAAACCGAAGCCCTTAAACAGAATTTTATTAATAGGTACGGACTTTTCCATTTTTTAGCCTGTAACGATAACGATTATCCAATTTACCTTTAAGTAAAGGAAAATAACGATTATTAACCCGGTTGGAACGAAAAACCCCTTATAAAACCTAATAACGACTACAGATATATCGGAATTCCCCGATAGCCCGAATATCCTCGATTTTATTATTTGCACCCCGAATCGGATTAAAGCCGAAAAGCTATTACTTAAGGTTGCTTATATTATACCCCCATGCTATACTTAATGCATAAACTTCTGGATATAAAAGCAAGTTTTCCAAAAATCTCAACTTTAAGTCGGAAACCTTTCCAAACGTTAAAGGAAAAAATTACTAAAGTAAAATGCCAAAATAGCCAATAAAGGTAGTATACTTACATAAACGACAAATATACTAAACATGCAGTTAAGAAAGCCCGCGAATAGAAACGCTTCCTAGCGAATAGAACTACCAAGTTAAAAAACGGCAAAGACTTTCGAAATTAAGGCATCGAAAAACTTTGCGAACCAAGACCTTATGTAAGGCAAGAAAAGGATTACGAAGCCAAAGCGAAATTCTTATTCAATACCAAAGCCAAATCTTTAAAGCTATAATTAACTTTAAAGCAAAAGACAACTTTGGGCCAGATCGACAAACTTCTTAATGGCTTAATGGCTTATTGACAACGTGTACATTAGTACACATAATAAAACTGGAGACTTACATGTATCATTCGTATCCACCCCAGAGCCCTAACTTTAAAGCAGTCACCGCCTTTTTGGCTGACGCTATCCATATATGTAAGTGGAGATGATATCGTGATTTTATCGAATCGGCGTTGCAGCCCTTTCTGTAGTCGCTTTAGTTGCTTTGCGATGGTTTCGCAACCTTGGTCTCTTGAAGAAGAGATGGGTTCCTTTTAACCGAACGCTTCCGCTATTTAGGAGAAGGATGGCGAGAATTTAGCGTTCGTACCCAAGGACTCCGGTTTCGTTCGCGATGATATAGGCGGAGAGATTATCGTTAGAAATACGTTACCGCCGTCCCTTTTAGACGAGTTACAACCTGATCCATTATTTAGTTAGCTTAGTTAGGGCCGAAGGAGACGCTTTACGAGGAACCTTAATAAGGTTAAGAAGGACTTATAGAAGAAGGATTTATAGAAGGTTTTATAAAAGGCTTTCCAGAAGGTTTTATAGAAGGAGGATTTATAAAAGGTTTTATAGAAGGTTTTATAGAAGAATAACTTTTTAGAGAAGTCGAAAAAGAGACGTTTATGGGGCTTAAGCCTTCGAACGTGATGGAATTCCGAATTTACTAAAATCTTCATAACTTTGCTTTCGTTTTATGTAGTAAAGAACAGATTCGTAATCGAACGCTTTATCGTATTAAAGCCCGTATACGAAGACTTTGCTATTAATATAAAGTTACGCGTTGCCGATTAGCCATAAAAGGGTGATACGATAAAGGCGAAGTATATAGAAAAAAGAAAACGATAAATGCAATATTTGGCGGCGGTCCTATTCGAGACGAGCGGTAATAGGAAAATTGAAAAAAATATTCCTTTCCTGCCCGAAGAAAAATGGGAAACTATCCTAAAAAGGGACCTTAGCGTAACGTGGTTTCGCAAAAAACCTTTCGCGAATAAGGACTTATATCGTACGGTTTTCGCTAGGGAAACCGCTTCGGGAAAATTTATTAAAGAAGCCGGTAATGAATCCGATTTGCCTAATAAAGGTAACGTTAACGATAAATGCATAATTTCGGGGGAGGATAGTAACGAGGCTGTAGAGAAGTCGAAACCTTTTAAAACTAAGGCGTGGATTGGCAAATTCGACCTTAATATTACCGTAAAGCTGTTGGACGATGGAGGAATAAACTTATAGCCTACGGTATTTTCGTCGCAAACAGCGGAAGAGATGCCGCCTTTAGCTAAGCGGTAGAGGTTTTCGAAGAAGAAACAAAAAAAAATGAGGTTATTACGATAGACTTTTAAGGTTTTAGCCGGGTATAAGGCTTTGAAAACGTAAAGAAGGCAATGAATTATTTTGTTGATAACCTTACGGGTGATATTAGGGCTTTTAATTTCTTAATAGCTTATGCTGTGCTTGAGAAAGGAATGAACTTTATAATATTTAATAGTTTAAAATCGAAAGAACAAAAGGTGACGTACCTAAAGACGTTAATCGACGGGATCTGATGATAATGGCCGAGATAATTATACAAATTTGTATATACGGAAGGGTTAAGATAACGAAGGTTAGTCGCTTTGAAGAAGTTGCAGAAATCGAAGAATCTGAAGAAGTTATTAAAAAAACTAAGGTTTTGTAAGTTTCGAAATTATGGCAACAGCTTTACCTATATTCGCGCTTAAAATTAACCTGTCCTTTTACGACAAATCGCGATTAAAAATATGTATTATAATCGCTCTTAAAAAGCGAATTGATTAATGTAAAAATTATTATATATTTCTTATTGCGTTATTAAGTTTTATTGCTTAAAAGGTTTAGTATTGAATTTTATTATGCGCTAAAGATAAGGGCCTAATTAAGGGGGTTATAACGGCCCATTAAGCTGAAAGTATTCGAATAAGAGTTCTGCAAATAAAAAGTTGATTTGCAATAGTTTCCCGAAATACCTAATTTCTTTGAAATCTACATATAAATTAACGGTTTTTCTGTATTCAAAAAAACTTTATCAAAACTGTTGCATACAGTTGCTACTCTCAACCTAATGCTTAGCTACTTTCAATTTTTTCCCTTTCCTAACGTACATACTTTTTTGCAACGTAATATACTTTTCTGCAAAATAACGCGTTTTCCATTAAATTAATATACTTTTCTTTAACTTAACTGTTAATTATTATTAGGAATTATCGCTATATATTGCTGATAACTCCGTTACTGCCTTAGGGCTATCCGTTACCGTATATCATAAAGATGCCTTCCGTTCAGCTTTAAAGTAGTACGTTGCCGCCGTTCTTCGAGGATATCCTTCTTAACTTTCGTAAGTCCTCGTTCTTCATCCATATCCTTTTTACCGTTCCTTCTGATAAAGTTATGTAAGGCATACGCGGCATATACGAATCGGATCTACGATATCAAGCTATATTCGGGCGCGGAATACCGTATAATTTTGAACTTTTTCTTTAGCATACCGAATATTTGCTTTACAATAACTTTAATCCCCAAATAACGTAAGTTATATAATTCCATCGCCGTCTAAGGTCCTTTTTAGCCTAGCCGCCATTCCTAAAAATGGTATCTAACCGTTGGGAAAGGTACGATAATTCCCGTTCGACTGCCGAAGTTACTATTTGCTAAATAAAACCGACCCGGCGGCATTTTAAAGCTTCGCGAAATAACATTCGCAAGAAACTTAAAATCATGCATAAAACCTTAAACGCCGGTTAATACGTAGCTGAAGGTTCCATTACGCCTTATAGCTGCGAATACATTCTACGAAATAAAGCTTTTGCGACTTCGCCATCCGCGTTACTTGCTTTCCCTAATAAAGGCGTAAATGTAAATTCTATTAACTGCTCCGATATATCTACTAAATTACTTTAACTTGGAGTTCAGTTCGATCGAAGGCGTAAAATATCTCGCACTCGGTTGCTTCACGAAAGTACGAAAAAGCGTTATCATATACCTAAGAAATTGGCGTACGATAAAGTGAACAGTATTTTGCGAAATAAAAAACCGATCAGCCGCGTTCCTTTACGTCTCGTTAAAGGCCATGATATATAAAAATATCATAAACCTTTGGGCAGCGGAAATATAACGGATGTTACCAAATTCGGTATAATCCTAAAGTCATCGCAATAGCAGGAAAAACTAAAACTTCGTTATGCGGAAAAAATATTTGATTTCCGATCTAGCTTATTTAGGATTATTTGCGCAAGCCTTCATAAAACTTTAGGACTTCCCGGGTTATGGACTTTTCTTTCCGCCGCAGGTAGGTATCGCCGATCCTTCTTTTTCTTTATTCTAACCTTTCGCAATATACGTAAAGCCCGTATGACAGCGAAAGTAATTGCCGCACGCCGAATCTATTCTTAAATCGGACGTTCCTTTATATCCGACGCTTCAAAACAATAAAAAAGGCTTTAAATTGATAGATTTATTACCCTAAAGCTTCAGAAAGCGAAGATACCGCCTTTTAAGCGACTGTTGCTAACAATCGCTTAAAAGGCGGCACTTTCGTTGATTTCTGCCGCTGATCTTAGCCATTCTAAGGACTTCGATAACTCCGAACGAAAAGATACATTACGTTGGGTATGCTTAACTTGTGATCGACCCCTTTTACGAAAACTTCAGCTAAAATGGGCTAGATTCGGTATTTAGCGTCTTGGCGAGGTATTTCGTACCCAGAATACGGTGCCAATAAGCCATTAAGCTACTAATTTGTGCCCCGAAGCCCGTTGTCGATCTGGCCCTTTATTTCGCTAGCGGTAACCGAAAAACATGACATTTCTTAAAGGTATAAGTTAAAGTCCTATAAATTACGTACAGTTAATAGAAGGTTTTCCTCATACAATAACGGACGAATTCTTAAAAAAACTAAAAAACTTCTAATATAAATCTAAAGGTATTAAAAGCATTTTACGTTAGATATCGCCGACATTTTAGGTTATAATATTATCCTAAAAATGGCATAACGTAATTCCAGTAATCCATTAATTAACTGGAAAACTTGCCAGCTTTCTTAGGATTACGAATTAACTCCTTTTAAAAAAGGGCTTAAAGAAGTTTACTATATTATCCGAAAAGCTAAAATATTATATTCTGCTAATATTATACCCTTAAAGTATCAGCGATTCGAACGACATTTTAAGAATAAAGAAAATTACGAATTACTTTTTTATAAATAATAAGATTATCGTGTACTTATTAAGAAAAAACATTACCTTAAGCTTTACAAAATTTACTATATAAATCCAGAAAAGGCAAAAGGCTTATAAAAAAACTTTCAGTTAAACCTAAAAAGAAATTATATTTAGCCATCCGAATCTCCCGCAAGGTACCCTGTACTTATAGTACCCAAAATTAAAAACGGCAAGCAAAATATTAACTAAAATAGAAATCTAGTTAATCGACATATAGTTAATTACTGACAACTAAACAACATTACCATTAAAAACGGCTATCCTTTAACCTTAATAAATACCTTAAGGGAAAACGTAAATAAGGCTAAGTAGTTTACTGCATGAAATCTTCGAAACGATTATTACCGTATCAAAATAGCCAAAGGAAAAGAATGGAAAACTGCCTTTCGAACGATATACAGGTATTACGAATATAAAGTAATACCTTTGGAACTTATTAACGCCCCCGCTAGTTTCCAACGCCTGATTATAACCATATTTAAAAAGTTCCTAGATAAGTATATCTTTGTCTACCTCGACGACATCCTCGTTTATTCCGAAACGCTGGAAAAATATAAAAGGCATGTTTTCCAAGTTCTTAAAGCTTTAAATAAAGCAAATATCCGAATTAACCCCGCCAAAAGTGTATAGTATATGCAGAAACTAAACTATCTAGGATTTACGCTTACCCCCGGTTAAATTCAGATCTAAGATTCCAAATTGGAAGCAGTTAAAAACTGGCTTATCCTTAATAAGACAACCGTTACCGATATCCGGCAGATCTTAGGATTTACTTGTTACGTACGTAATCTGATTAAGGGATATAAAAATATTTTTAAACTATTAACAAAAATTATTATTAAAAAGTATATTAAAAAATCGAACTTTTAAAGGAAGCCAAAAAAGCTTTTTAGCTACTTAAAGACGAGATTACCAAAACGCCAATAATGAAATTACTCAACGCCGACAGAAGAAAACGCCTGAAGATAGACGTCTTAGATTATACCTTAAACGTAGTTCTGGAATAACAAGAAGATAATGGGAAATGATACCTAATAACCTATTATTTAAAGCCTTTCGAAACGCAAAACTGCGATACAAGATCTACGACAAAAAGCTGCTAGCGATTATTAACGCTTTTAAGGAATAAGAACCTTTTTTTAACGGAACCAAAAAGCTTTTCGATATTTACTTAAATCACAAAAACCTTACCCGGTTCATGACAACTTAAGAATTAAACAAACGTTACAAAACTTGGATAATTTTCTTATCGAAATATAACTTCCAAATCTACTATATTAAAGCGAAAAAAACATCTAAGTAAATATCTTAAGTTGTAAAGAAAATTACGATTCCAAAATCCCGAAACGTTAAATATAAGTGTTGTAATAGATTAAGGACGGTACTTTACAGTTATGTAAAATACTGAAATAACCTACTTTAGACCTTTTGACGAAATTCCGAAATTCTTATATAAAGGAAAAGTAAAAAAAGGTGCAAAAATTAAATAGATAATTTAAAAACCAGCTATTATACCATGGCAAAATTTACATCCTTCAAAACCAACAAAAGTAATTCGTCAAAAAGTTCCACGAAAATCTATTATACGGATATCAAGGTATTTTCAAAACTACCAAACGATTGCAGGAAAAATACGACTTTCCAGAACTTCGACGAATTGTTAAGTAGGTAATCAAGGATTACAATATCTGCAATAAGGCAAAAGTAATCCGACATAAACTTTATAAACTTTTACAGCCTATAAATATTCCAAAAAAGACTTGGAACACCATTGCTTAGGATTTTATTACCGGTTTACCCCTATCAAAAAACCCCGTCACTGGAGTTTAATATAATGGAATATGGGTAATCGTTAACAAACTCACCAAATATAAATATTTCCTATCTTTTAAAGGAAACGCAACGGCAAAACAACTGGCTTACGCCTTTATCCGATATTACCTTAACAAATATGGAATACCAGAAAGAATTATCTTAAACAGAAACAAGCTTTTTACATCAAAATTTGGTACCAGCTTTTTTAAGCAGATAAACGCCAAGCTCAAATTTTCTACAGCATACTACCTATAAATAGATAAACAAATAAAACGTTTAAATCAAACATTAAAGCAGTATTTGAAAAGTTATATTAATTACCAATAAAATAAGTAGGTTAAACTTTTTCCACTGGCCCAAATAACTTATAATATATCTGTTAACGAAAATATAGGTATTTCTCTCCATACAGCGGTATACAGTTACCAAGCAAAAATTTAGCGGCCAAAACAACCACTAAACGAAGTTTCAAAATTAACCGCAAAAATTCCTCGAATAAAAACGGTAACAACTAAAATCCAGGTAATACAAGTCCGCCTACAAAATAAACTACGATTTCTTTAACAAAAGATAACACAGTATTATAATAAGAAAAAAATTAAAGAACCAATTTTGTCCCAAAAAAAAAGTCTATTTGCTACGCCAAAAACAAAACGTAACTTCGAATATTTCCCAAATCAAAACAAAAAAACCCAATAATAAGCTTGATTTCAAAAAGCTTGGTCCATTCGAAATCGATAAAGTTATTTCTAAAACTAACTACTAATTATCACTACCTAAAACGATAAAAAATATACCCTGTTTCCATATTTCTTTGCTTAAACCCGTACCGAAAAGCGTTCCATTAAAAATTAATCTAGAAATCGAAAAACACGACGATAAGTACGAAATTAAACGAATACTAGACTTTAAGATAATTAAAGATAAGGTTCAATATTTAATCAAATAAAAGGATTACTTACACGAAAAAAAACACTTAAAAACCCTTTAAATACCCAACGAACGCAAAGGACCTGGTTAAAACGTTTTACCGCCAAATTCCTAACCGACCGTCTCTAACGCGGCTAAGGTCGCAAGCGACAGCGGCTCGGCACTCAAATCCAACTCTAAAGCGCTCCAATTGAAAGAAATAAACGCCTTTGCTACAACGTCTATTTCAGAAACAAGCTAAACTTGCTCTGCTTTTATACGACGTTGTTTCTCTTCTAATCCTTCTTGTTTTTCCAGTTAATCTAATTTATATCCTTCCTTCAAAATCGCAATAGCCTTTTTCTTTAATACGTCTTGTTAAAAGCGTAAGCGTTTTAATTGCCCAATAAACTTTTGCGATCTTTCTTTTCGCCGACGGAGCGTTTCCTCCTAAGGCTGGCGCAATTCATCCAATTCTTTCTCAATTACTTCCTGATACGCTAAAAACCCAATCTTCGACTTTACGCTGCTTTTGCTGTAACCGATCACGTTTTTTTACCAATTTTCGATAAGGAATTTATAATTAATACGTTATACGATAAACGTTAACGACGAATACAATTATTACAACTCGGAATGCCGACTGTATAAAAACAATCGGAATTACCAAGGCGAACGCAATTCGAACAAGGAAATGCTTTAACGCTAAAACTTCTAATTGAGTTAACTCGATTATTTCAGGATTCCCGTTAATTAGGACGAGGTTTCCCTTTTTGCTTATCCGTTCGACCTATCATAATAAGTCCAGGTAGCGAAAAAAAAAAAAAAAAAGCAAAAAGCGGTTTCGAATAAAGAGATATTTATCTTTTTTATCTTTGGGACAAAAATTCTTGGAAAAGGGGAATAATGTTACGAACCAAAGGTTTTCAAAGATAAAAATGCTCCTTTAAAACTAACGCGGACGAGCTCCGGGTAAACTACGGACCTGGCCAAAACCTTAGTAATCTAATGTAATCTAGTTAATCTAGGACAAGTAAGGTAAATCACGGTAAATTACATAGATCAAAGACACACTTACAAAAAGATAGGAAGATATATAACGGACGATTTTCCTATATAGATAGCACCCAGATAAATTCGTTCTTTAGCTATTAATCTAAGTCTTCAATCAAAGGCAACGTTCTTCGATTAAGGAAAAAGTCCGCAAATCTCTTTAACGAACAGACTACTAAATCATTCCTCGCTCTATTGTTACCTGCAAATTAAAAACCCTTTTCGGATACTGCTTATACTTCTAGGTAGTCGTATGACAGGTTTGTTACAGTTTGTTATATTTATAAGTGTATACAATAATTCCAGGTAATCGTTTTGTTTTGGATCTGATTTTACCTATAATTAATTTAGCTTTGTATATGTGCATATAAATATTACATAATTTTCTTAGCTTTTAAATTTCGTTTTCTTCTTTTTGCAAACTTAATATAATTTTTTTCTGTATTTATTAAAGTATTTTATATTCGTTTACTTTTCGCATTTTAATTATACGTTTTTTATCTTTATCCTTTTCGTTTTTGAATTAATTATTATATTTTCTTAAAACTAAAGTAAAAAAATACGTAACGGCCGTTATAGTTTACGTCCTTATGGCGTAGTTTTTATGCCTGGTACTTACGTATGTCGCCCTTATTTCGGTAAAGCTGAAAAGGTTTTTTGTTTTATCGAGGTTTTTCTTTTAAGGTTTTCTGTACGTTTAGATTCCTGGATTTCTTTGCTTATATTGGTTGTTTTGATAATTATGATATATGTAAGCCTGTAAGTTAATTCGCCCTTTATTCGCCTTATTTTTACTAACGTATCGGTTATTTTGAAAAGTGCCTTGTTGCTATAACTTTCGATATATTTCGCTTTTAGCAATTTATCGAATGGTCGATTAAGACGTGCGATTAATTGCGCGAAAACGCCGATGTCAACCTTATTTAGGGTGCAGGTTTTGACCAACGTATCCTTTTCGCTGCTGCCTAATAGCGTTTCGTATAAACCTTTTTTCGAATGCTTTTTACTTACCGGGTAAAGTTTGGTTTAACCGGCAAGGTTGGTATTACTGCGATAAGTCGCCTTATTTTCCTTGCTGTTCCGGGTGTAATTTATTAATGTTTTATCGGCTTTAGATAGTTCGTCGTAAGTATTAATTAATGGTTGCTGGTCGTCGTACCCTTTTTTTTCGTTATACGGCTTTTGCGCTTTTAGTTATAAATATTTCCGATATTTTAGCGATTTTGTTTTGTAATTGATAGAATTGGTCTGCTGTTGAAAAGATGGCTTACTGTCGCTAGACGTTCCTGTGTTTGCTGCCCGAGGACCGTGGCTTTAGTGTTTGGCTTGCGGCCTGTATTACCTTTATTAACGAAATAAAGAAAGCTTTTCGCTGTAATGACGATACTTTTAGCTTTAGCTTGGAGAACTTAGATAACGATAACTGGAATAACGAGCTGGCTCGTTTCGTTATAAATATACGAAACTTTCTAGCTTAATTCGGTAAAGTTTCGGGGTAGCTTTAAGCTTTTTAAAAAGCTGGATTCGATTTTTAATATTGTAATTAAAGACGTATAATTTGTATTGTTTTTTATACTAAGTTTATAAATTTTCCGAGGCGATATTATTAACGTTTCGGTATTTTCTAATAACTATAATATCTTTATAACCACTACTAATTAATTTGTTCCATGATTTCGAGCTAACGAAATGACTTATTTTTCCGTTACCTCTGTCGTCGATAATACCTAGTAATAACCTTTTAGATATTTTACATATTTTCGTAATTAACTTATTAATTATATTCGAAAAGTTATCCTATTTATTTTACTTTATACTATAATGATTTCTAAAAGGTACGTTAACTTATAACATTTTTAACATTTTATTCGGTATCCTTTTGTAATTCGAATATTATTAATAAATAATTTGTTTTAATTTTTTAAAGTTGTAACAATTAAATTAAGAAAATAAAGTATAAACGGTTATACTATTAAAAAAGCGCTAAGCGATATACCTAGGAACCGACTTTGTTAATAACGCGGAATGGTCTAATATATTTTAAAGCTAGCTTGCGGTACTTAATCCTTAAGTTTTTTGTGAATAGCCTTATTAATTGTTCTACTTTAAGAGTAAAAAACGTATATTTGTTATTATAATATTTCTCGTATATTTCGGTCGTTTTTTGCCATCGTTTCTTTAGTTCTTTTCAGATTCTTTTTACCTTTTGAATTTCGGCATATACTGCAGGAACTTCTGCTAAAATGTTTTGATTTTCGAAAAAAGTTCTAGATTTAGGTTTATATTTATACAGAGCTTTAAAAAGAGCCTTTCCGGTAATATTGTTATCTACAGAATTAATTGCAAAACAGGCTTTAGGTAATAACTTGGGCGAAGTTAACTGTTGGTTTCCGATAAAGCAACGGAAGTAACATTCGAATATTTAATTTATTTTTTCTGTTTGCTTATTAATTTAGGGGTAAAAAGAAGTCGAAAATTTTATTTAACTTTAATATAATAATATAACTCCCTCCAAAATATATTGGTAAATATGAAACCTGTAATATAAATAATTTTTATAAAAGCTTTATAATACTATTCGATTTTTCGATAAAATAACTTTGCAAACGTAGCATTAATAATAATAATAATAATAATTACGAAATATAATATTATGTTTTATAAAATCTGTTTATTATTACTAGGATGATATTAACCTTACAGCCTGAATACCAAGTTAAAGGTAATTTAATAATAAAATCTATAACTAATTTTTTTGTAAGTACTAAAAATATAACTAACGTTTGTAATTCGTTATAAGGCCGGTAATATTTCGCCTTGTTTTCGAAATAAATAACAGAATTCTTAACATTATTTCGTAATCTTTTTTAGATCCGGTTAAAAATATAATTGTTTAATTCGTTACTAAGTTCTTCTTATACCGAAATAACTAGTAAGGGGATTATTATGATATATATTTAGGATTTAGTAATATACGGCCTTTTCGCTTGGGATATATAATCAATTTTTATATTTAATTAATTTTTTAATACCGATATTTTATTAAGAATTTATCGGTATATCGTCTATAAGTCCTTTTTAAATTTGCTTATATTCGGGGTCGCGTTTTTAAATAATACAAATAAGGTTAAGGAATATTTCCGGAACTATCGTTTAGGTACGATCTTATGGCATTTCCGTAATTTTCAAATTAGGTAAGCTTTAAGTTGTTATCCGCGCCCGTTTACGCGTAATTGTTTAAGTTAAAACCTTACGTTTTTCGAACGTCCTTTCCGCGAAAATAACGTTAGCTAACATTTTCGGTTCGGAATATGCTAGGGATAATTTAGAATTTATCGTTAACTTCCTTTCGAACGTAAGTAGTAACATTAAGTTGTCCGCCTTTTTTTTTAATATAATTAAACCGTTTCAAAGTTAAATTAACCGGATTTCGCTTTTTTAATTAATATTTAATCATAAAATGGAAAGGTGCAAATAATATATATTATCGGGCTTATTTATTATTAAATTTCGGAATATTTATAAAGCTTCGCACGTTTAAATAGTTTAATTTATTTTTTACGGTATATTTGTTACTTTATAAATAATAACGTTAATATCGGAAAAAATTTATAATAGCTATTATTTCCTAATCGGGCGTTTTATAGTTTAGCTTTATATCGTTAAACCTTTGCGATTAAAACGTAATTAAATGCCACCCTTCTTAATTATCTTTTTATAATAAAGTTCCAGATATGTCACATTTCGAAACGTTGGTTTTTACCAATATTTGCTTTTTAAGGTCGAAATGTATCAGGAAAAGTATTTTGCTAAATGTAATTACAAGCTATTTAAAGGTTCTTTTCGTTAACTTATCTAGGAAACCTTATCTTAAAAAAAGTTTTTAATACAGGCTTTTCTAAGTAACTTTTTAAAAAACCTGCAATCCGTAAAAACCTTTTAATAAAACGGCGGTAAAAGTTACAAAACTTAATAAATTATTATATAGCAGAAATGGATTTGGGCTTCGATTATTCCTGGATAATTTTTATTTCAGCCGGAGTTATAGAAATTCCGTCTTTTAAAATTATGTATTTAAGGAATTTAACAAAAAGTTAATAAAACTAACACTTGGAAAGTTTTAAAAGTCGGCATTCTATATCTTTCTGATTACTTTTCGTAAATATTTCGTATAAAGTTCCTTATCTGCCGAAAGAATTAATATGTTATTAAGGTAAGCGATACAAAAATAATTAAAATACCTTAAAGGACTTAATAAATATAAGTTTGAAAAATGGCAAAAATATTAATTAATTCTATAAGTAAAATAAGAAATTTATAATGCTTATAACATATACGAAACGCGGTTTTCTATTTATTACTTTCCTTAATACGGATTCGGTAATAAGTATTTTTAAAATCGATTTTAAAAAAGACTTTAGTTTTTATAATACGGTTAAATCTCCCTAGAGGAGACGTGACCGTGTAGACAAAATTGGATAAAATGATAGATTGCTACCTCAATTCCTAAGCTTCACTAAACCCATCCCTTTCGCAGGCGTCTCACTCCAAGGCGACTTCAAACTGCCTTGTCCCGCTCCTATCCACGTCGATTCTTGTCGAAATTCTGGACGGTCTTCGCAATCCGGAGCAGCCGGGCAAACCATCGCTCGTAGTTCTCCAGCGTACACCGTTCCAAAATCTGAACGTCGAAGTTGTTAAGCGGGTTACTTTTCCCTTCCAGTTTCGCCAATAGTTCCGTCATAATCGTCATATTCTTCGGCATATAATCTTGCAAAGATCGATTACCGTCACTTTCTCGAATCAAATCGTATCCGAAAATCAAAACCGGAATCGATCTTCTTGGGAAAGGTTTTTTAGATCGACAGTAATGTCGACAGTTTTAGCTCGTCCGAAAATTTGGTGGGAATTGTATACCGTTAATGAAATAATTTTTGTGGAAATTTTGCGGTTCCGGATTACCGGTATCGCATATTCGGACTTGCGCGGCATGCTGTCTTAGGTAATTCAAAAAAGCGTAAAAACGATCGAGGTTAAAGTTTTTAGCCCTTTTTCTGGCTGATATTTAATATTCCTAGCCGTAAAACTAGCGAGGGTTCGGAAAAATGCCAACCTTTTATACGCAATACGGCGCAGTTAAGGTTTACCGTTAAGGTTTGCCTTTAAGGTTTGCCTTTAAGGTTTATTTTTAAGGTTTATCGCGCAAAGCTTAACATCTCCTAAGTCATATTATCTCTCGGACCTTCAAGGACCCTGCTGAACCGTGGAGCCAGCGGGCATAAGGTTTATCAGGGTCGAAGCTTATCGGCAACTACGCATGTAAGTCTCCCAAGCCGACATCAGTCGAAAAATTGCGTGCTTACGGAGGCCCAGCAGTCGGCTTCAAAGTAAGGCTCTATGGGACTGAGGTATTAATCTATCCTAACCGTAAAAACCATTAATCAGTCATCGTATTCGAAGGTACTGGGTATAATATCTATCGTGCAAATTACATCGTGTAATGATTTTCTGTGTATTTGGCTCAGCCTGGAAAATAAGGCTTGAATCCATTCGACCTTGCATAATACGGTTAAAAAGTTCTGAAATAAATGAAAGGATATAACTATTTTTAACTATTACCTTATTAAACTTACAGTAATTTACATATAAACGTAATCCTTTATTTTTCTTAGGTATGAAAAAGATAAGGGCTTTAAGAAAATTAATTAATTGTTTAATTTTGTCGTAAGTTTTTATTTATTCGATATAAGTTTTTAGCTTTTATAATTCGTTATAAGTTAAGAGATATATGGAAAAGTAAAAAGGTTTAATGCTAAGTAAAAGATTAATTACATAATCCGTTTTCTTTCGGTTAGGTAAAGTATTTACATTATTAATGTTGAAAAAGTTTGCATAATTTCGAATAATTTTCAGGAAGTTCTCGATATTCGTAAGTTTCGAAACCGAAATATCGTCGGATTCATCTTTAATATATATTAATTCTAGTAAGGTAATAGCGGCGTAATAAATTGCCCGGTTTTTATAGGCTTTCGTAAAAGCTTTTAACTGAAATAATTTGAAAAATAAAGCGTAAAAACCGTAATTCCATTAATTTAAAACCGAATTAAAGATAATACGTTGACCTATTAGTGTTACTTACAATAATAAAATAGAATTTCCGTCTTCCCTTAAATTTCGATTAATAGTAATATAAAGGCCTTTAATTTAACAGGTAATTCGTTTTCGTTTTAAAAAATAAATTTAACTTAATAAATTCCGTACGTAAAGATAAATACATTTCTAAATATATCTAGGCTAACAGCTTGATAAAAAGTTCGTATTAACCTATGATTTAAAATAAAACTATAATTAATTCAATTAATAATAACGTAAAAATTTAAATTAATATTAATATATATAAAGGATTTCTTTCCTAAGGCAATAATTTATATAAAGTATAAAAGGTACGAGAAATAAGAACAAAAAGATAAAAATTAAGCCTAAGTTTAATTATTATGCTTAAATGCTTAGCCCGTTTCCCTGCTCTAATCTTTTAAGGCAATAACGTCGAATATACTTTATTTTTCCATATTTAAAGTAAGTGTCATTGTTAAAATTAAAGGTCCGTTCTAGCCGTAAAATAAGGGTTTAAGCCTTTAGTTTTAAGGTTTTATCCTTTGCAGTATAATCGCAAAGCCGGTTAAAATTCGAATTCTTTCGACATTTTTCAAATTCTCGTCCTCTTTGACCGTTACGGCTCTTTCGGTTAAAAAAAGGAGTCTGTTAAGATTTTACATTAATCATGTTATTAGAACAATTTCGCTTAGTATTCGGGTTTTTATTATTATCTTTTCGCTGGCGTTAATTACTGGTTATAAGATTACGATCCCCTTTTTCAACGTTTGTTAAGAAGTCCTATTATCGAGCCGTTAAGTCCATTATATCATTTCGTTTTTAAGGTAAGTTAAGTAATTTATATATTTTACGATATATTATTTAAGAGCTGAAAATAACTTGGTATAATAAAATTTCGCTTTATCCTTTTTTAACTTTTAAATGCTTTATTAGCTTTTTAGCAGTATAAGGTAATAATCGAATTTTCGATGATCCTGGCCCGGTTATTAGCGGGTTTCTTTTAGGTTATCCGATAATCGAATATGTATTTCATCTATACTTTAAACGCTTCCTAATTCTTTTATTAAGCGCGTACGTTTTTGAGTAGTTCTGAACTTAATTCGTATATTAAAAAGTCGCTTATAATCCTGTTCCATTTTATTTCGTACAAATAGGATTTTAGCTTTTTTTTTTCAGAACTTGTATAACGAACATTCGAAAATTACTTCGCATTTTTCGATTTAGAATTCTTATTTAACGTAATAAAACCGAAAAGATAATTATTATATTCGAATTAAATATGCTTTCTTAAATCTATATTTAATTCTGACTTCGGATCGCGTAACGTTCGTTTATAGTTTAAGGTAAATGTATTCTTATTATTTTTTAAGCTAAATAGATTACCCGAATTATAAGATAAAGAGTTATCCCTTTAACGAGTAAGTGGTCGATTCTTCTTTAAGGCCTTTAATAAGCGGGCTATTTTTTTCGTTAGCGCGGCTAGCTTGGAGCGCTTACGTCGATATTGCTTTATTTTTTTATCATAACTTTTTTTTTTTTTTTTTTTTTTTTTTTTTTTTTTTTTTTTTTTTGCG
>QJNY01000567.1:0-48695 GCA_004155945.1 Monosporascus sp. mg162 | reverse complement strand
AGACGTAACTATCGCTTTATTGCTCAGATTCCTACGATACCACTGCCAACATAAACCGTACGACTAGGTTTAATAGTTGGTTAAGCCCATAGCCGTCACACTGAAATGGACGTCCATCCATTTGAAGCTATCGTGGATGGACATCGTGTCCATAATAAGTGGACCTCGTGGCGGTGTAGGTCCCGCTGTTAGTGAAGCCTAGTTGTAGAAGTGGTAATACTAACAGGTGGCTGTTTACCGCGCCACAGAAGGGTTCCCATTTACCCGAAAACGCCTGATATCTTAACATATCACTCCTTTATAACTTTAGACATACTTGTCATCTGATGACGAAAGGGGTATAATTAGAATCCCTGAATTTTTGCGGTTATTTTGATACCGGGTTCGACCTTAAAAAACAATTGCGTCGTTAGATATGGGTTACGTATCAACAAACATGTTATTCTTATCCGGTTTTCAAATGCGAAATATGTTAACTTTACGACAATTTGGCTTTTTTAACAATATATACTAGTTATCATAATTAAGAGTAATATCGTCTTGAAGCCCTTTATTAAAGCTATCTAACGGTAAAGTCCATTTATTTTTGCGATTTTATTTGGCTTTAATTTCGAATGTATAACTGAATTCGGGTAGGTTAAAGTATAGAACTGTTAATGAGGGTACTTAACGAAGGAATAGGGTTATTAGGCGCAACATCTGGGTCCCATATATTTTAGGTGCGTTTCCGATATATTTGAAACCACGCACGGTTCTTGGCAAGAGTAGCACATTAACATTTCGAAACCCATATAATAGCTTCCATTTTGCCCAGCCGTTGCTAGCCCCCGTTGCCAGCCCCCTTGCCAGCCCGGCTAGTAACTGTTACATTAATTCGCTAGTTATTTATTAAAGAAATAAAGTAGCTGCTACCAACCTATAACCAATGCAAAGCTTTATATTAACACCAATTCACGCGTTCCGCACGCGTTCCGATCCATATATACAGAAATAACACATACTTCAACACCAAGGACGTTTCTTAAGGTACCTAAAGTCGTCCACGTATGTCCACTGATGGCCATCCATATGGGAAAATTGCCAGTTCCATCCATATATTTTTATATGGTGGTGGATGGACGTCAACCCACTCCACGGGGGTGCTTCGTGGCGTGGATTGCATTGCTTCGACCTCTGATTAGCGGCCGCTTATTAGGTTGGCGGGCCATGCCGATATGATTTCCAGATTGCTGGTATAGGTCTTGGGCAAGGGGAGGCAAACCAGAGTTCGGTATGGACAATCGTCTGCCCGGTATATGTACACACCTATATAGCGTATCACTGCGCTGTTCGACGATGTTGTAATCTATTTCCTTTCCCAAAAACACGTCTGTCAGTTTTAGAAGCTTGGAGAGTAGGCGACCGAGTCGAGACCCCTATCTTAGCGCGATGGCGGCGCATCTAGTATTCCTTAGACCACGTCTGAGCGTGACCGGATGCCTGTCATGCTGTCAGTGTCATGCTGTGACAAGAGTTTCCGGCCGTTGTATACCCAAACCACTTAAGCTTATACTTAATTGGTTGGAAAAATGATTAGCGCGGCACAGCCGACTCCAAGCAACAATAATTGGAAGACGGAAAGCCTCGTCGTCCTGCAGGGCTCCTTAGCCGTCGGCGACATAACCTGTTTTTAATCCGAAGTTAGCTAGCTAGTCACCATAATGTTAAGGGCAAATCGGCGTCTTCCCCGGAATAACATGCCCTCGTTTTAACGTATTAGGTTAACAAAAGGAGTATACGAGGGTTATTATGTCGCATCTTTTTATGTTTGCTGGAAGCGGACTTCCTAAATACCTAGGTAGAAATAAGTTAATAGGGAATCGCGACCTGTACTTCTGGGTCCGAGAGGTCCGATGGGTCCACATGATGTATACGTATTGGTCCTTGTTCTACTGTTTACTCATATGGCCCGTACGAGAACTGGCAATGTCCTAGAGCCCTTAGCCCTTTAAGGTTTGACGTAACCTTATTGTCGACTAACTTAATTAACTTAGTTTTTGTCACAGAATTCGGTGCAACAGCGTGAAAGGCTAGAAGAAATGGCAGTCTCGCAGGTGGGTAGCAGTGGATTTGACCAGTAACGCCCAGAGGTCGAAGCAATGCAATCCACGCCACGAAGCACCCCCGTGGAATGGATGACGTCCATCCACCACCATACTAAAATATATGGATGGAACTGGCGATTTGTCCATATGGATGGCCATCAGTGGATATACGTGGACGACTTTGGGTATCTTGAGAAACGTCTTTGGTATTAAAGTATGTGTATATAGCTAGCTTTAGGGCACGTCGCCTTCCTCTGCAACGAATAACGAATCTTCTTCATCGTCAAGCATCTTATCCTCTAATTCGGCGTTAAGCCAATTCGTTACCCACTCTTTGATCTTTTTATCAGTCATGGCTTAAAGCTTCGCCATCTCTCGGGCTTCATCCGGAAATGTAAATAACATATCGAAGTTGTTAATCACTCCAGCCCTATGCCACGAGCGCAACGTCTAACACATCTCGATCAGCATAACGTCTAGCCTATTACGTAACTCGTTAACCATTCGACCTGTAGCTGAAAAAAGACGTTCACACTCTACTGACATAGGCTGTATCGTAAGGAAATCAAGGGCCATACGGGAAAGGCAAGGATACTTCACGCTTTTCTGTATCCAATATGCGATAAGGTTTTAAACCTCCCGATCCCCAGGCTCGAAGTCCATACACCAAGCCCTGTATTCGCCGAAGGCATCGCGAGCCTTTATACCGACCGAATCGTCTAATTCCATAATGCTAGGGCCATATCGTAACTGTTCGAAATGTTGTTGCAACTCGTTGTAATAACGTTTCGCTCTTTTAACTGGCCGCACGTACTCCGCCCGTAGCACCTCCATATGGGCGTATCCCTTTAACCATACATCTTCCACTTAATCGCGAACGTATTAAATCCATTCTGGGTAATTAACCCAATTCCTTTCGAACTACTGCCACCGATACGCAGGATAAAATACGAAAGCAGTAACATATATCGGAATCTCCTCCAGCTTAATATAATATTCGTTCAACTTCAGCCAAGCTAAGTTAAAATTCGCAGCCATATATCGCGAATCGGGAAAATCCTTAACGCGTACTTTAAAGCTCTCCAACCTATCAAAAAGGAATTCGAAGCTTGGGATTACATCCTATATGTTACCGTATAAGCTTACCCATTTACGCTTTCGCAACCGCCGTATGCCGTTACCTTTAAGGATTATAACCGCATCTTTAAAATACTTAAAGATATCCGCCGTAAGCTTTAGGACTTTCCAATCGTAATCTATTAACTAGTTTTCCGCCTATAAGATATAAAGGATAGTAACACCCTTTCGTATACGCTTTTCCCGTATGTAATTTTCCATTTCCCATTCGTACTTATATCTAGGAATTAATATATCGAAAAATAAGCGTAACGTAAACGCTCGGCGGATTATATACAATTGCAAAAGCTAACGCGTTACGTTATTAAGCTTTATATTAAAAAACTTTTACGTTCGGATCCGTAAGTTGTTAAAAGTAACGATTTAATCTACCTAAATAACGCGCAGCATATTCGTAAACCTATCGGACCGATAAATAATAACAACTAAGTTATAAAGCTTTCCGATAAAACCCTTTTTGCGCCAAAGTTCGTATTCGATAATAATAAGCGTTTTTTCGCCGTATATAAAAACCTCGAACGCTTTAATATCGTAGCCAAATAATAACGCTTTCGTAAAAAAGTTAAACGTATGGCCTATATAACGGCTACGGCGGTAAGCCCCGTTAAAACCGAGCTCGCTACCAATTACTTCCATTGCTATATCGTTATTTTTCGCGTTGTCGAAGGTAAAGTAACCGATTTTCTCTTTAATCCCATAAATATCGATCACGTTAAAAATCTCTGCCGCTATACTGGCGCTTATATAGCGTAAAGTTATATTAGGTAATCCTAAAGTTAACTTACAAAGCTAATTTTTTTCATCGCGGAAGAAATAACAAATTCTACAGAATAAATAATAACTCCTTAACCTCCAACCGTTAAAAGCAATATAAATAAAACCCGGTAAACGTAATAATAATTCCACGATTTGTTACTTATGCTCGTAAAAAACGTTAATAATAAGTACTTTCGCAGTAATTACGGAAATATAAATATCTTGATTTTTTATACAGGGATTAAGGTATTCGAAGATAACTCGCAGCTTTTCCTTTTCGACAATGGTAAATAAGTGGTTTTTTTCGACGATCCAGTTAATCAAAAAGCGACGGAACTATTTCTTATCGAAATTTTTAATCAACGTGTTAGCGAAGGCTTGTTCGCGGGGGTTGCAAGTATTAAATCCGAAATAGTCGGAAATAAAAAGAGATCGGGATATTTCTTATATTGCTTTCGTACGCGCTTCAGCTTGATTTTAATACTATAATTTCGTTTTCCCTTTAAAAGCTATAATTTTATATGCGTAATAAAAATAATTCATATAATTCTATATACCGTATACTGAAAAGGCGGCAGATTTAGAGTTCCGTTTACGAACGTAAACTTTATATACTTATTTGCGTTTCCTAACGCGTTAAATATCGTATCCGAATTGCTACGACCATATCGTTATATCCCTTATTTGTTTAAATATCGTAAACCCTGGAAATACGGCCCAAAGGCGGCGTTCAAGGTTTTCATCGCTAGCAGTAAACGTTAAGCTTATAAAAGAAAGCGGAATAAGCGTACCACTAAAGGTAAATATCTCGGAGGGCGGCGGAAAAAATTGTATATCGTCGCTAGGTATAACAACAGGGCTTAAAACGTTATATCTTAAAGCCATAATAACGGTAATATATTCGCTATAAACTTAAGTAAGTTATAAGTTAACTAAGTTACTGCAAAACGCGTATATTACTGTATTAATCGAAGGATTTACAAAACGCGTAAATCTAATTTAAAGCTTTTAAACGTTATTAAACGGGTTAATAACAGTTACATTAATTCCTTAATAAATAACTAGCAAAATAATATAACGTTTACCCGGTTAATAACATCGGGCAAAGAATAAAAAATAATTACATAAGTAGCAAATTGTTAATATATTGCTTTTATAAAAAACCGTACGTTAATTCGGACGATTAAAAATATATCGGAAACGCACTTAAAATATATAAAACCCAAATGTTACGCCTAACAACCCTATTCCTCCGTTAAATAACCTTATTATCAGCTCCATACTTTAACTTATTCGAATTCAATTATACCTTCGAAATCAAAACCAAATAAAATCGCAAAAATAAATAAACTTCACCGTTAAATTCCCCTAATTAAGGGTTTCAAGATAATATTACTTTTATTATTATAACTATTATATATTACTAAAAAAGCCAAATTTTCGTAAAGTTAACATGTTTTACATTTGAAAACCGAATAAAAATAACATGTTTGTTAATATACAACCTATATCTAACGATACAGGTATCGCCTTAAGCTAAACCCGGTATTAAAATGACCGTAAAAATTCAGGGATTTTAAATATACTATTTTCGTTATTAAACGATAAGTATGTTTAAAGTGATGGGGGAGTGATGTGTTAAGATATTAGGCGTTTCCGGGTAAGTGGGACCCTTTCTGTGGCGCGGTGGACAGCCACTTGTTAATATCACCACTTCTACAACTAGGCTTTACTAATAGCGGGCCTATACCGCCACGAGGAACCACTTATTATGGACACGATGTCCATCCACGAAAGCTTTAAATGGATGGACGTCCATTTCTGGAAGGGCTAAATGGGTGGCGTGGGCTTGGCAATTGCGCAATCCACTTTGCAATCCGTGGACTTCGGTGGAATTGCTTCGACCCCTGCCGCTAATGCGAAACTGCACGCGATATAGAGTCTAGACCTTCCAGACCTACTGGCTATAGCTTATACGAAAGTATAGCTTCTTAGGAGGGGGCTGGGCAGGCGGAGGAAGCTGACAATGCCTTCTGTTTCTCTTATGCACTCCATCTTCAGGTCCTTGACCAGAGCTATTCCCAAGGGCTAAGAGAAAATGCGAGGTAAGGATGAACACCTACTTTACGGAAGGAGGACAAGCTCCAGCACAAAACGAAGAAGGATGTATATTAGAGAAAGTATAAGAATGGGACTATCTCCCAGTTTCCTGCGTCTCTTAACTTACCCTTTAGCAGTCATCAAGTCATCAAGTCGTCAAGTCGTCTCCTCTCAATAAGTTCTCGTCTTCTCTCTATTCCGCCACGAAGATCGTTCTTTCCGTCGTGGGTCTCTTTGCCTCCGCCATAAGTCCTATTTTGTGCCATCTTTCCCCTTCTTCCCTGCGCTTACTGACCTGACTCGTAGGCTATTGCGGCAGCCGTGCCCGAGGGGCAGAGCCGGTATCTCTGGCGTGCCGACGAGATGGACCAGGAAGACCTGCCCATCGTAGGCCCTGAAGTCACTAATGATCGCTACGAGGGAGTTACTTTTTATGGCATTGTGCAGTCCATTTACGAGCAGACCAAGGAATATGGTACCGAGGCCTTTGCCGACGTGACAAAGACGAGCCTAAATTCGCTTACCGCACGTGCCTTGGAAAAAAGACAAGGCTTAGTAAGCCATACTCTTTCTGTTCATCCCCAGTTGAAAGAATGATGTCGCAAATACTAACATTCCATGACCAGTTCAACTGTGGCTGGGAGAACTAGATCGGGAATTGGGTTTCGCAATGCAGCGAGGGTCTGGGCAACCTCAGGAACCTGGGCACTCGGTGGTGTGGCGTCAGCGCTGCACCGGCGTGTGCTCGTGTTAGCTGCTCCCATAACTGCGACATGTTCCTGTGCAATGAGGTAAGTGTCGCTGAGTAAGAAGGCTGCAGTGACAATTGTTCTGACGTTCTTTCTAGTTGAGCCACCACTTCAGGTGTACTGCCAGGATATTGCCACTGATATTGAGGCCATCGCTAATAATTGTCATTCGGCGGTTTTCGGTCGTGCTAGGGCGCCAGGGACTTCGCCTCTCATTTTATCGGCCTGTCGCAGGTGGGCTTAACAGCTCACCTCTCCATGAAGAGCAACACAGGCCTGATAGCAGCTTTTAGCATCAACCAAACCGAATCAATCGAGCCGATTTGGCCTAAATCAGTTTCAGGCCTTGGTGAGTTCTGATACGGGGACCCAAATTTTTTTTTTTTTTTTTTTTTTTTTTTTGCGGCCTCCTATTTACATTAGCTGTATTTGGCGCACGGCCATTGTGTAGCTAATTATTTACATTTGATATCGAATAATATATATCTTATTCAGTTTTTAATGTCTTGAGTTGTGCCCTCTGTGATCGTCACTTGTCCCGCGTTGGGGCTGGTCAGAAGGCATTAATACCAAAACCACGTCGCCTAAGGCGTGAAAACACAGAAATGGTTTAATCGCCATCATCTCTTATTTCACATGTTACAATGATGATATTATTTTTCATTTAACTCGCCTTAGTTAAATTTGACGCCCTTAACAGAGAAATAGACCCCCCAAGCATACTTTGCCCTTTGCTGTCTACGGTTTGACAACATAGTACCGGATTTCTTCTCTGGGAAGAGCTAGGGAGGGGAGTGGCAAGTTGAACCACCATTTCCAGAAATAGGGTTTCAGGGCTGCAATCCGAGCCCGGCGGGATCATAAATACTGGTAAACCTCTGGGGTTCTCATACGAATCGATATCAAAAGAGGGATTTAGTTAACTTTCAAGCTAGGTGGCCAGCTCGAGGGCTTGGGAGCTACACGACTGTCTATATATAGATGTGGGTCGTCTAACTACTCTTATTCTGACCCCTATTCTAACCCCTATTCTGACCCCTATTCTGACCCCTATTCTGACCCCTATTCTGACCCTATTCTGGTGCCTATTCCAACAAGACCATGACTATGCTGCTGAATCGACACTATCAAATTGGTGTAATGGTCGTATATGCTAACTGTATGGTGTATAGCCATGATGTGATCTTGTATAATTCAATTTTATTGAGTATCCCTCGCGAATGGCTGACGGGCAACTCCTAGAGGTTGGTTTTCTTATTCTAACACGGGACTTTTCCGAGAGACCCTGGCAGTAATGTCGTAAAAATTCGAGCTAAACATATCAACATTCAGCTTTGGTGACATATGTGCTCAGTTATGCCACCATGTCACCCTATATACTGCAATAAAAATGAGTATCCTTTTGGGTACGTCAAGCTGTACGCATTCAAGTCTAAAACTCACAAAGAAACCGACGGCTTAGGAATAACGCCCAACCCTGCAGGGGGCCGTTTATAGTTGATGCACACACCATAGGGAAACGGCATTTTGCTGCTATTTAAGAGCAGATGTATTCCAAAGCCTTGTATTAAGTGTACTGTGGTGCCCGCCTTGGGTTAGGCATGGTGAGTTTCCTTGTTAGCAATGAGTAGATTCCTTAACTCTATATATTAAGACCCCAAAGCGGATGAGCGACAGCGCAGCCGCCGCATGGTCACCCACGCGTACATTCCGTGCTGAGACTAGATTCCGGGCCCGCTAAACCGACTCCCTCTGACACAGCCTGCAGATCCTGGGCCCTTCTTCCGAAGCTCCCGGACGCAAGCCGGTCGATTTCCCGACGGAGGTCATTATCGCCTTCGGCAACAGCGTCCACCCACATGACACCGCGGACGACCTCGAACGCGCGGTCGGCCGTCTCGAGGCCCAGGATCTGCATGATGCTGACGATGGTGAAGACGTGCCAGGCCCGGTCCTCCGGCTTCTCGCGAGCGGCGGCCACGACATGTGCCCAGAGGTTCAGCTCGGGCATCACGGCCCAGTCAACCAGCGGCAGCTGCGAGATCTGCCGGAAGGCGTCCAGGTGCGCGGCCATGTCGTGCGCCTCGAAGCCCAGCCTGATCTTGACGGCCGCCATGAAGACCAGCGCCGCCCGCCGGAACGCCTCACGCGCCGCCCTGGCCGAGTAGCTCTTGTCCCCGGGGTTGCTAGGCAGCGGCCGGCCTTCGAGTGACAGGATCTCGTGCAGAGCAGGGCCTAGAACCCTGAGCGCGGCTGTGCCGTCTCGCCAGTGCGTCGGGTCGTTTATGTGCCGGTTTACGTAGCTAGCTGCTGCTGCTGTTACCCTCAGCGCGCCCATTATGTCACCGAGATCGGGGCATTCTTCGTCCCACGTTGCAAGTAGTTGCTCTAGGCAACGGGTATCATTCCCAGGATCGATTTCTAGACTTAAACACTTGGGAATCTCAAATCGAGGGCTGATGTTGAGGTAGGATGCCGCAGTCAGGTCGAGCCTATAATGCGAAGGTCAAGATAAGAAGATAGCAGCAGCTACAACTTCTAGGCTTACCATGACACCATTAAGCGCAGGATGGGATTATGGAGAGATCCCAGGCCGCCTTTGGTCTGAGCGATGCGTTGAATCTCTTCGATGTGAACTCTCAGCTGGTCGTGGTTCTCTATGGTAGACTTTACTGTTTAATACGGGTTTCCCATCACCAGGAGTTTAGGGGGAGGAGTACCCACGTTATGACATATGAGCCCAGCGATGGCTACGACAAGCCCTTCGTCATTCCTCTTGGTGGGATCTGCCAGGCGCCTCGCTATAGACTGTAAAGACAGCCTATAATGCGTCATAACTTCCTTGTCCGGGGCGAAATCAGACTCCTCTGCTTTGCATTTCCTATAGCGGTGCCACGCAGCGTTCGCCAAGGTAATGTGCCAGGCCGCAGGATCGGACAACGCCATCATCAGCCACGGGAAGTGAAACGGCCGACAGGCGATCTGAGTTTCTTCGAACACTAGAATACTCAGATTACCTAAGTCATTATTCCAACCAAGGAAAGGCTTACTGAAGCGAGATAGCGTTAATCTGTCACTGTCCATCTTGATGGGAAACACAACAGAATGCAGGCTGCCATCGGCCCTTGGGCTTGGCACCACCAGATCGCCCGGCACTTCGTCCGTGTCATCATTGAGTAGACTCCGCGACGCCCGTATGTCCGATTCGGAAGTAACGGCAGCTGCTGGGCCCACTAGAGCGTCACCGTCCCTCACAGGACGTGGACTTCGTCGGCGTGCTTTTCCAATATCCTTCATCACATGGCGGCGAACCTGTGTTGAATGCTTCTTTACGTCACTCGGGCGGGAGAGATTGATAAAGGCGAATTCTGGCATACTCGTAAATGGGATTGGTATTATTCCAAATCGGTGTCTTGAGGAGACCACCGAAACTAGGTAACCTACTGGCTTGGGCACAACGGATATTGTAAGCAAGGCCATGACCAGCTACCTTGCAAAGATAACAAAATAGGCGTATTATGTAAGCAAGTTACGCTTCCGGTGTTGGGTCCACTTCTAGGCATCTTGAAAGGTCAACCATTCATTCATTCGTCAACAGTCAATAGAGTGGCTTCTGGCGCGAATTATCTTTGTATAATGTTAGCGCTATGTCGACGAGCTAAATAATAAAGCCTCTCTCCGAGATGTCTGGGGTTTAAGGGTACCTTCGTCCACGCCGGCAAGTCTGCCCTGTGATGGCCTACCCTGTGACACTCTTTGCCGTAGCAGCGGCGATGAGGGCAAATGGCCATGACGTCTTATAAGGGCTAAAGGGGCGGGTTGGAGGGTAATGAATTGAGAACTTATCCTTCAAAAGTGAGACATATACAGTCCAGTCCGGATGACTTCCTGCTGGATGGAGCCTTTTATGTGATAATATCGTATGCATTCTTTACGACTGTGTTATAAAGCCAGGGTTGCGACGTAACCTCGCCTTCTTCATCGATCATCCGTCGTGATCATCACGCAGTCGCATAGCAGGCATAGAAAATGGTCAATCACACTACCCAGGACAGGTCCGATGTTATATCTCATTTAATGTTCCCCCGTCAGACGTTCGCTACGGACTTGACAAGAGCGTGTATCCTCGTCTGCCGTTCGTAACTCATTAGACTGTTTTACACGCGATCTGCACCCCCCTCCCATCGCACCACCACTAAGAAACACGCCTCAGTGGCGCTCGAGGAAGGCCCCGCGTCTGCGCCTCCGGGCGGCATTGTTAGCGTTGGCGGCGATGCACTGCTGCTGCTGGGCGTCGCAGGCGGCGACGCCGCCCTCAAGCTGGGCCTGGCCGCTGTTGGCCGCGTTGGCGCACTGGTTCTTCTGCACGTCGCAGGCGCGCTGCGCGGCGGCGCCGATGTTCTGGAACGTGGCGCCGTTGACCTCGAAGGGCCGGTCCGACGCCGCCGAGCTGATGATGGGGATGGGCGCCGCACCAACGGTGCCTGCCGTTTGGTGGGGCGGTCAGCAAGACGGGCGAGGTAGAGGGTAGTCGTGGTTCATGGGGCTAGACACTTACCGGTGAATGCGTTCACATCGACGCCGCTCGTAGGGGTTGGTTGCTCGTTTCCGGCATTTCCCTGGTTTCCGGCATCGCCCTGGTTTCCGGCGTCGCCCTGGTTTCCAGCGTTGCCCTGATCAGCGGCGTTACCCTCGTCAACGGCAGCGCCATCATCGGCATCTGCGCCGTCGTCAACGGCATCTGCGCCGTCATCAACGGCATCTGCGCCGTCATCAACAATAACGCATTCTAGATCTGTTAGCACTCATACTATAGCCGTCCATATCGGTCCGGGAACGGCTTACCGTCATCAGCGCCCTCGCCGCCTTCGAGATCCGCATCGTCCTCGACTTCGACGCCAGCGGCCGCGACCGCCGCGTCGACCTCCTCGGGGGTCGCGTCCTCGACGAGCAGGTTCTGGGTAAAGATGCAGCCGACGGGGTCGTCGAGATCGTCGCAGGTGTTCCCGGCGCCGGTTGGGTCGTTGACCTATATCGATGTGCGCGGTCAGTCATACGCGTCCCCACTCCCATTTTCCATAGCTTCCAGGGTGAGAATCGTTCGGGGGGCTGCCCAGAAGCTCTAAAACATACATCGCCGGGTTCGAAGGTGCCCGAGAGCAGCGCGAGCTGCGGGTCGGCACCGATGGAGGCCAGCTGCACGGCCAGCTCGAGGGTGATGTTCTTGTTAAGCTCGGCGGCGCCTTCGGACGCGGGGTCCTGGTGCTGTTGCAGGGCAGCTATCTCGGGGTTTGTGGCGACCTCCGACTCGCAGAGGACGGATTCTTGGCCGACGGAGGCGGTGTTCCTCTCCTAATACCCAGTCAACTACTTACTCTCTCCATGTTTCCAACTACCTATAGTGCACAGACAAGGACCGATGAGAGAGACATACCAGGGTGCGGAAGATGAGGGCGTTCGTCATGCCCTCGAGGTCGCCGGCCTCCTTGGCGTTGGTGAAGGCCTGGTCGGCGACCCTCTGTTGCAGACAGTCGAGATCCTCGACGAGGCCTGCGCCCTGGGCCGCGGCGGCGTTGCCGAGCAGCGAGAAGACGGCGGCCTGGACCTGGTCGACGTTGTTGAGGTTCAGGGCCTCCTCGACGCCGGTGAGGAACCGCTCGTGCGAGTGTTCCTCTGTGTGCAGTCAAGGTACATGTTAGTCTCCGCTGACCCGACCGGGGCGTTGTTGAAGCCACCCATCTCTTCTTCGGCTGACAATGGGGAAGACGTACGAGGAACCTCGCGCCGGAACTTGGCGGATCCGCGCAGACCGCCCTTGTGCATCCTCACGGCGTCCGGGCGGGCGGTGGCCACGCCCAACATCATGAGCACAGCGGCATTCGTCTCGAGCTTCATCTTGTCGACTTTTGACCTTTCAGTTCGGATTAGTGGAAGTCGTTGGTATCGATCGAATATTACTACAACGCAGAAGAGACCGGCCCTTATTAGTTCAAGTGGCGAAAAAATCGAAGTAATTTAGCAAAAAGAGCGGCGATAGAGAATAGAACGAATTGGAGTTCGCAGAACCCAGAAAGAACGTAAAGACGAAGAAGAGAGACGCTGTCGCTGGATGGTGTAGAGAAAGACCACGAAGGAATTCCAACCCAAAGATGGGCACGTTGGCATATATAGCTGTCGAGTTCAGAGCCCCCTGCTATATCACCCTGACATAAGATCTTGCCCGTCCATGATGGGAGATAGCGTTTCAACTCCTGCCGGCGCTACGGGCCGAATCGAGAGCGCTGGGAGGTGCGCATCGTGAAACCGCGTTAGGCTGCCCACATGCGCGTTTCATGGTGTAGCAGCGCGGTGGTTCTTCTGCTCTCGCTCTAGTATGGAGCCGAGAAGCCCTGCGAAGTAGGTGTTCTTCCTCCGGTACCCGCAAGTAGCGGACTTGTACTCCCGGGCGAAGGGGCTAGTACCAATGCCCGTTCGACTTCTGTCAACCGTTCCCATGCAGTGGTATATCTAACATCGGATCAAGAGAGATCCGAGGGGTACTGCGGTATCATGGGCCATGACGAAATAAACGCATGCGAATCTCTCACGGCTTTTGCGAGACATAACCGCCTTGCCACCCCGGAGGCAATTGTCGACTCCTCCTCCTCCTCCGAAGCCCGGGGTAGACGATTTGTGCGGGAAAGAGAAGTCAATTCATTTAACGTAAAACAGCCAAGCACGAACAGAGGGATAAGCGAGCCAGTGGTGCTGTCGTCTGAAGTTTTGGCAGCTGAGAACTAGGTTGAGACTGCGGGTCCAACCTCTAGTGTCTCACAATCCATGAGCCGCATCAGGGGTTAAAGGCAATGATCTGATAGGCCGAACAGCCGAATGCGACCGCCCACCGGTGCATAACTTTGTGTTGCCATCCATTCTCAAAGGCATGATGTGTCTTTGGAAAATGAATTATGACGGTTACCGATTCTACTGAGGACCGGGCCGTTGTGAGCGCTCCTGTCATATGAGGTCGATCGTTCCGCTCTGTCACGCCAAGAGACCATAAGCTTGGGATGAGACTAAGATCAAGGCATGTTGTTGCCGCCACTCGCCGTCACACGCATTAACGAAGGAGGCAGATCGAGATCGCTCTACCGTCGAGCTTTAATGAAGAGGTTTCAGAGGAGGTAGATGGGAAGAACATCCCCCTGCCCGGAGCCATGCCCCTACACGTATTTATGATAGAGCAACCCAGACGATCAGACGCAGGCAAAGGCTAGTCATAGTTACGCTTATGTAACCGCATACTGGGGAGACCATCGGGAACTACTGCTCGGACGTCAGAGCGTCCGGGGCGATCCTCCTAAAGCCCTCTCAAAGGTAGGTTATCAAGCCGAAAAGTGCGGTGACGTCAGTAATGTGCCCATGGTCGCTGGCGTCCCGAGAGTGGTGATCAAGGGGCAATCTACATCCCGTTAGGACCTATCGGCAACCAAGAAAGGTCGACAAGAGCATCCCAAACAGAAAATCGCCCTATAGCCCTAGATTTCGCCCTTGGTATCGGGTGTCTTCGAATGCCTGCCCCGGGAGGCCTGCTTAAGCACATAAACATGAGTAATGGCGGTCGACGCAGTTTTCAAAGCTGAACTGTCTTCTTTCCCACTCGACATATGTATTTGTACATGGTTGGCGCGATGCCAAGCAACATCTAAGCAAGAAAAAATCGCCGTGAGCCTCACGAGTCTTTCGCCCTCGATGTCTTTCTATATGGCCGGCCGGGATAACGTAGGAGGTAAACCGCAAGCATCGGCTCTTTTCCTAATAAATTATTTTTATACACAACACGCTCAGCCGATGACCAGCTTGTCTTCCTCCGGGAAGTCGTATTGCGGGACCTCGAGGTTGAGCGGGGCGGGTCCTTTCCTTATGCGGCCGGAGATATCGTAGTGAGAACCGTGGCAGGGGCAGAACCAACCGCCGAAGTCGCCAGCCTCACCGATGGGGACACAACCAAGATGCGTGCAGACACCTAAACGGGAGGATGAATGTCAGCCATACACCAAAGACGCTAGACACGTAAGAGAACGGCCAAATATCTGTTCGCGACGCTCCATGAAATTAGCACGGAGTATTTGGGGTCGTACCCAACATGACGAGCCACTCGGGCTTCTGAACACGGTCCTCGTCGGCCTGGGGATCTCTTAACGAGGAAACGTCGACCTTGTTCGCCTCCTCGATCTCGGCCTCTGTACGGTGTCGGATGAAGACGGGCTTGCCTCGCCACTTGATGATGACGTTCTTGCCCTCGGGGATGGCGTTGAGGTCGACCTCGACCTTAGCCATGGCCAAGACGTCGGCGGATGCGGACATATTCTTTAGGAATTCTGAAGGAATATCAGTATATCCCATCTTATTTTTTGTTTTTCTTGTCGACCCATCCATCATGAGATATCCCCTTCCCCGGTTATTGTTGCACACGCACCTTGGACAGTCGTCTTGGCACCGGCGGCGGTGATGGCGCCCATCGTCCCGACCATGAAGTACTGGAAGATCAGGTTCGAGCTGTAGTTGCCACCCATGTACTTGCCGAAGTCGGGGATCTTGCTGCCTTTGGTCTCGCCCTTGAAGGGGGTGCTGTAGGCGGTGTCGTCGGCGAGGCGCTGGGGCGTTGTGCTCAGGGCGCGGGTAGCGGAGGAGACACGGCAGGTGGCAGATCTGGAAATCCCACGCGCGAGAGCGCGGGACGCAGTCATGAGAGGCGCCATGGACAGAAGATGCGATGGGGTGGAGTGGCGGGCGGAGGTATTTCGGGAGGGCGGACGTCGGACGCAAGACGCAGACGTAGGGCTGGTCGTGGTGTATAGGTGGTAAGCTTGAGGTCTTTTTTCCCTCTGTACGTAGAGATGGTTCGGTAATAGTAATTGTTTCCCCAATGGAAAGCTAAAAAATGCTGGTAGCGTCAGGTCAGGCCCGATGGAGCCTTCAAAATGAAATGCGTGCAGAATGATTGGCCAATGCTTGATATATTCCACCGGGCCCGCCCGAACAAAGTTACTACGTACACAGTACCTCTGTAAAAGTAAACGTCAGGTGACTTCAATCAATTACGATGAGGTGCAGCCTCAGCGGCCGTGGCGCAATACACCAGCCACAACTCCTTAAAATGCTACCTTGGTACTTCGTGAACGGCCATCCCTGATCAAGAAAACATAAGGACGTTTGGTGCTTCCAAACCATCTAGCGTCTATCTGAGTCTAAAATTGCACCGTTTGTACCATTAACCGGCATTCGTCATCGACGAGGATGGCACGACATCATCAAAACCCTATCCGTCCAATCCAGCCGTCCGTCTCTCATCTCATATCCCGAACTATCCTGATCCCCCTCCCTACCTGACTTTGACCAGTCGGAAGAGGTAGGTACTGTACATCCATCCATCAGTGCAACCTCTTCAGCTCCTCGACGAGGTTCCGCATGGCCTCGACGTCGGGGCCCAGACCCTCGACGATCTCGCTCTGCCTCTCCTCGTCGACGTCCAAAAACCTCTCGAGCAGCTCACCGTCGACGAAGCGGAAGGGGCCGTCCGATTCCCGTTCCTCGTTGCGGAACGACCGGTACTGGGAGAAGAGAATATTACCCGACGTCTCCACGACGTCGGCGAGCCGCGTCTGGAACCGGATGAGGAGGTCCTGGTACTGGGGCGCGATGGTACCGAACATGTAGACGCCTCCCTCGACCTGCAAAGGAGACAGGGTTTTGTTAGCTGAAGTATTCTTTGCTCGTTTTTGATCCCCGACGCGGTGCCAGCCTGAGACTACGAGAGACTTACCGTTCCGAGGAACGCCCTTGGTACGATTATGGCGTTCGGGCTTGCTTCGACAGTCACCTTGCGGATCTTGTTCACCATCTCCCCGAGATTCATCTCGCTCGTCATCTCCATGCGCCGCTTGTCCTCGAGAGTAACACCGGCTTGGTTCCTTCTCAGAACCATTAAATTACCCTGGGCATCCGCCTCCAGCCACGACTGTTCATCGACATGACTAATTGCCGTGGCCCATGCGGCTTGGTAATGTCTCGCTACCTCCGTTAGTCGCGCTTGATTGCCGTCCGCAGGAGGCGTAAATTCAACCAGGGTCATCGACTTCATCAGATCAGCGACCGCAATGAGATTGCCGTGGACTGCTAGATCGACAGGGTAGGTTGCGGGCCGGTAAGAAGCAATCTTCTTCAGGTCTGCGGTAGTGGTCGTCGTCTCGTCGTATGAATATATGACGACCGTTTTGGCCAGTGCCGCAACGATCTTATCGTCGATGACCGCCAGCGATCGACAGGCTCCCTTGAGGTTCCGGCTCGTGATGAGATAGGGCATCCTGTCGCTATCGATGCCCAGAACTAGAATTCTGCCCCGAACGTTCTCCTGGGGGGCGATATTGGTCTGCCCCTCATCGAGACAGCTAGTACCGACAAGGAATCTTTCGGCCTGGTTGCCATACGAATCTGGCAGCTCAGCACGAATGACCGCCTCAACCATCTCTAGGGGTGAACCGTCGAGAACAAAGTCTTTGCCGAGGTTCTTAAAGATAACCTCATCCACCAGCCTAAAAGAGCTTGTAATGACCTCTTCGTTCTCGATGACCTCTCGCTTGATGCAACCTAGGCCAAAGACGCGCTCGTTACGAGAATGCGCTATTCGCCGGATCGTCTCGCCCATGGGGAGAGACTGGACATGGGTCCGGCGCTCAGAGTCTATCACGGAGATCTTCAACTCCTTTTCAGTCGCTACAACAATAGAATCCGGGAACGCTTCAGTATCAAAAAGACAAACGCAGGTAGCATCCTCCGCTGTAACTGCCGAATAAACGATTCTGCCTTCTTGTCCGTATATCAAACTCGGATGCTCGCTGGTTGAGAACACGTTGTAAATTCCACCATCCCGGGGAAGTAGCTGTAACCGCGCGTGCCGGGTCCCGAGAACGACGCTCTTTCGTCCCGACAGAGAAAAGTCCGCCTTGGAAACATTAAACGAAATGACGAAGCCGTCTTCCATAGAGACTAACAAGGTTGGTCCGGCTAATTGAGGGGGCAGAACTTGGGCGAGCACGATATCCCGAGGCACCGATGCACTGTCATCTCCTCTCCGGAGGGATTCACCGTGTATTGGTCGCAATGTCTTCAAGTCAACGATCGAGATGGAACCTGACTTCCAAAATCCAACGACGCCGATATCCGGATACTGTGGAGGCAAGTGTACACAGGCGACCTGATCCTTATCTTCAAGATCGTTGTATTCCACTTGAGCGAGGTCTGGTTCGATCTGTAGCGACAAGAGAGTCTTCCCGTCCACCGAGAGAAGAATCCGCTCATCGTTTGCTGATGCGTTGGTGATTTGTCCTTGCGCTGGCCTCCAGGTCGTGATTCTAACCCCGCTCTCCCCATCTATAACATAGACACCCCAGGGCGTTATCTGAAGCAGCCGGTCGTTTGGCAGGTTCTGCGCCAATAAGGTTTGGCCGCCCAACGACATGCCTTTATAATCTTCGACTTCCTCCACCTCGCCCGATGGGGAGAACGCGAAGGCCCTCGTCTCCGTCAGAAAAGAAACGATTAGGGTATCATGCTTCGGCGAGCCCGCCGACCTGACGGGGAAGAGTGCACGTATGTTCTCCATATCAGCAACGATCCCGACGTCTTCTAGCCCGACGCCGCTCCGTACACTACGTAGAGAGCCATCTTTGTGAACGCCGCTACCGGTAACAATGCGGGCTTGGCCAGAAGAGTACTCATTCGTGGTTTGCCCGTCGCCTTCGCGATTGCCCATGTCCATGATGGTGAAGTCTAATATGGGCGCGATATTGGGCAAAGTTTGTATCTGT
Organism: Monosporascus sp. mg162; assembly: GCA_004155945.1. Classification (NCBI taxonomy): domain Eukaryota; kingdom Fungi; phylum Ascomycota; class Sordariomycetes; order Xylariales; genus Monosporascus; species Monosporascus sp. mg162. The sequence goes on along the minus strand of QJNY01000567.1, from coordinate 30,020 downwards.
GATAACGAACGCTTGGGCATATTCGTGTGGAAGACCTGTGAGTCGCCGTAATGTGATCCGACAAATAGCACATTGTTACCTAAGTAAACAAGGTTGCTAGCTCGCGACGTCATACCGATCTTGGTCATCTCCATCCCAGTGACAATAGCACCGTCGAGGAGAATTTCCAAGAGCCAGAGGTTTCCGTAATCATCAGCAACGAAATAGTGGGAGACGTCGTACTCAGCCCATGCCACAAAGATAGAAGCTTCCTTTAACGGCACATCCACTCGTTTTTTCGCAGCATCGTCATAATAGACCAGCCTCGTCTCACCCACTACGATAAGACCGCCCAACTGAGCCCTTGCGTGTTCGGCATTTCGTATTATATAGCGCTTCTGGTCTTCCACGCCCTTGCCCACCGGGATCAACATGGCGGCACCGGGATCTTCGATGTCCTCCTGATCTATCTTATCGCGAGCCTCGAAGCGGGAGACTTGGGTATTCTTGTCATCGGCCGTTAACCGGTACGTGACAAGCTTTGAGTCGGGGACATCGGTCCTGGTCTGGTAGAGGAGCGCGAGCTTAGGATGGCCGGTCTCCGCATGCAGGAAAGTGGCCGACTTGACGAAGAGCTCCGAGATCCGAATCTGGTCCATCCACTCGATATTCTGCTTCTTGCTCTTGACCGTGTGCATGCGCAGCACGTTCAGGACGCCCTCCCAGAGAAGCACTACCATGAATCGGCCCGTGGGGTCAACGATGCACTTGTCCTGGCTCTGTGAATCCCGCATGTGTTTTTGGTTGATGTCGAAGAAGGAATCGATCGTTTCCAGGCTCTGCGTGTTCACGTCAAATCCGACCGTGAAGTAGTGGAACCTGTCGGTTCCGACGAAGAGGAGGTCGGTCTCAGCATCTCGAGGGCGTAGCTTTTGCAGCACCGATATCGTGCCGTTTACCGCCCGCGTCCCCGTGAGCGCCAATGCGCCTGTATCCTGCAGCTTCCATATCTCCAATCGATTGGCCTTGCTATCCAACGTCAGCTGCTAATACCGGGACTTATGCTCCGTATATGCGCGTAATTTCCTGTAGACTTACGCGAGAATCAAGCACTCATGCTCCCTTGGAAACAAGTTGATGCGTAACGCGTGCCGAACGCTGTTTGGCCGGTGTATAGGCGCTACATAGGCCATCCTGAAGTTATCATCACATTATCTGCCGAAATGAGGACATTGCAAAGCGTCGCTGACTCGCAGATGAGGCTTCCTTTGGGAGAGGCTGACGAGACTCCCACTTGTGGTGAAACGCTTCAGTGGGATTATTCCATCCTATGATGCAGAAGGTGCGGCGATAAGCTAACGCCGTCCACTGCGATAAGGAAATAGCAACCTCAGCTCCACGTTCATAGTAGTATATCACGTGAGTGCCTTTCCGTGTCCTTGAACTATTAGAAGAAACGCCATTCCTTTAAAAATTACAGTAGTTATCCATATTTCGATAAATGCCGTCGGTTCGGAGCCCCGCTTATCCCCGTTATCTCCCGCTACTAAACCACCGCGTCCGACCCGGGCAGGAACCTAGTCGTGACTTTCAAGCCCGGTTCAAGTACACATATGAACCCTAGTACCGGATAAACCTCGATCAGTCCTTGACAGGAACGCTGTGATTCTAGCCTTGAAATACAGGTAGTACAGCTTAAGAAAGTATGTCTCGTAATTTAAGAGACTTCTTCAACAGCCCAGTGTTCGCAAGCTCATCAGCCTCCTCGTTTTTCTTCCTCGGGACTAGCCACCAGTCCACTGTTACACCAAGCTTATCCAGGTACGCGACTCGTTTCAGCAGGAGCTCCCATAGGTCGCGATTTGCCACCGGCGTCTTCTTGGCCGTCAGCCATCCATTCGTTTTCCATTTGTTGATGGCGCCTGTCATCGAATTCACGAGGTAGGCCGAGTCCGATTTGATTACCAGGTGGCTGAGCCGACACGGCGTTTTGCAACCCTCGCACGGCCATTGCCCGCCCGACTCCGCATATTTGTCCGAGGCCCACAACGCTGCTATGGCGGCCCACAGCTCGGCTCTTTGACTAGTGTGCAGCATCCCCGGCTCATCGGGAATCCGGAGTGCCATGTTCCTGGAGCTGACATCATCCTCCGGGCCGAAGTACACGCCGCATGCAGAGCGAACGGCCAGATCAGAGCCGTTCCCAGGACAAGCTCCGTCCACGGCCACGATCATCGAGTCCAGGTGACACGCGTAGCGACCGCAAGGGCATGCCTTTGGCGAAGCAAAATGGCACCGGACATGCACGAAGTCATTGAGGCCGACGACTTCGAGGTCGTCCTCGTCTCCACCGCTATCAAGATAATATGGTCCCGGGAAACGATTGCAGTTTCCTGGTGGTCTCCCGGAGCGATGAGGTGAATGCTTGTCATGAAGTTTTCGGCCCTTGTCATCCGAAGGTGAGCGTTTGCGCTTCATGGAGGGACGCAACGGAATCATATTTAGTAAAACCTCAGGAGATTTGACCACTTGTCGATGAACGATCAGGATAGGTGATTTCTTGCCACGGTCAGTGTGGACGTTGTCGCATATGTAACAGTTGGGACGGGCGAGACGCGTCAGCAGTGGCAGGTTCCAGACCTGCAATGTGAGCGCGCCACATCTTTTGAGCGTGAAACGGCAAATGTATCGAACGTATGGTCCGAGCGTCAGCAAGCTTCCAAGTGTTTGGGTTATCTTAACTGCTACCTATGTACCCATGTATTATCTTCGATTGCGAATGCAGGGCGTGACACACAAGCGAAACTTAAAAGTCGCATTCTCTTGGTCCGAAGGCATTCGAGTATGATTAATCTGGAGCTCTATTCAACTGCAAATGCGAGTTGAATCCCTTTCTTGCCGCACCCTTAGACGAGTCTGTCGGGTGCATGTTGGGGTGGTCCGAAGAAGGTCAGGAAATGCATCAACACTTATTGAGCCCATGACAGCCATATCTCGTCGAGCTCCCTTTTATGCAGCGGCTACCATAGTTTGTCACGGTGGGATTCTGTTCCCTGACAGTGCAGCCAAAAAGGGGCGCACATCAATATTTCGATACCCATGCTTGGGGGCCAGCGTCTTCATCTTCATGGACGAGGATACGGCTCTGTTTCTATTTCTTATAAGTCTAAGGCTATGGACTAAACAGGATCTTTGGGCAGCTTCGCCGTAGGAGGCTGTGTAATAAGGCTCGTTGTATCGGCCATCTCTAATACTTCCACCTCCAGGTCGAGTTCCGTTTCGACCAGGATACCGCTGGCGTCGTCCTCTATCGACAACCCAGTATGCGCAGTGCGCGTACCACTCGTGATACGAGTATCAAACCCGGTGCCTCCGTTCCACGGTAGTCCGCCCCAGCCCTGTTCCAGCGAGTTCCTCGCAGCTCGGGAGAAGCGCGCTCTGTGCGAATCCATCGTTCGCGGGACGTACATGGCCCCGCCGGATGTGGACTTCGCCTTCGGCCAGCTCAGGCCTCCGAGGCGGTTTCTCCTGGCCCTCCTACGTCTCGTGAACGATGGTCGGAGAAGAATGTAGATAGCCGGTGAATTGGCTACAATCATGGCAACGATGATCTCTATCGAGCACCAGATGGAGCGCCCAGAGTAGTAGCTGTCGTTGGGATGCAGGCCATGGTTCAGACGGAGTATATTAACACCGACCAAGAAGAACCCCAGCCCGAAAATGGCGATTACCCGGATTCGTTTCGGGTGAGGTATATTTGCTTTGGCTATAACAGGGAAGGGGACCAGAAGCAGAACAGTGTCGGTCAAAATGTTTCCAGACTCTGCGGAGATTAGAGTCTGGGGGTTCCATCGCCATCGAGAATCGAGAGTTCCAAAGGAGGCTTACCGGAAGTTATTAGCCAGGGGTCGTGCTTGCTAGACAGGGGTCAGCAATTGCATCAGGACCATGGATATAAAGTTTTCCCCCGCCTTACCAGGCATCCAAATGGAGGTCCACCTGCCAGTATTCGCTCAACGGGTCGCATCCGAGAAATATTGAGATAAACGCCGCAGCGAAGCCCAGGAATAGTAGGCAGTATAGACTGTTGAAGAGCTTGCGATAGTACCAGAAGTTGCGGAGTAGGCTTCGCAGTATGTCGAGCACAACCATCTTTAGACTCCACAGGCTATACTTCTTGTTAGCTCACAGCACCTCGAGCTTCATTCCAAAATTTGATGGTCATCACCATACACGACGCAGACTCCAGCCCGATACACAATCTGTAGCCTCCCAGCTATAACGAGCTGCGCTCTCGGCTGGGCCGTCAAGTGAGGCAGAACCTCTTCTGCTGGCCCCTTTCCTTTACATGACACAACAACGTTAGTTTATGATCACGTGTTGATTATTGGAGATGGATTCACCCCTAACTTGTACGGACCTTTGTACAACAACCCGACGGGAGTCCCGTAGAGAATGATATGCCACCGGACGCCTATGCTCATACTCATGAATACTAGGGTAACCATAACCCAGTAGTCGCCTTGAGTGAAGCGCTGCCTCCTCCATTTCCGTAGCCCTAGGCGAGCGAAGCAGAGAATGAAGGAGGCTGAGCCGCCTATCCAAAGTGTTACAAATCGGTCCGCGGACGTCGGCGCCATTGAAGATCACGATGACTGGCGCTGAGGTGAGCGTGTATCAAGAACAAACCGCCTGAACTATTATCATTGCCCTCGGTTGAGACATATAAGGGGTGAAGAACAATCTCGGGGATCTCCTTATGGACCCGTATATGGAGTGACAAGTCTGGATTACAAAGCCGGCATTGAAACTCTGTTGCCGCTTTGGCACTCTGCATGACATGTGTGTTTCAGCGGCCAAACTTTCCTTTGCCACGTGGTAGGCTAAGAACACACCGCTCGAACTTTATTCCATCCCAAGTGTTAAACAGGCAAGGACCATCTCCCCTGGGTTATACTTAGGAAGGGGTTGCCCGAGTCATACGCCGCATGAGGAGGGACGTCTCGCGTCGAAATTCCCTTGTTGCTATCCCGAAACACTTGAGCTTCGGGGCTTTCCGTTTAATTCTTTTGATGAAAAATAGGGGTAGATCCGTTGCTTTCTCATGGTCTTAGGTTATTGGGAGTTAGCGCAAAAGAGCCGAGGTATGGTTGGATCTCGAGTTGAATGGTTTGAAGGCTGAAAGGCTGGGACTTCACTTCGGAACCCAGTGGGCATTTATCGGCTGTGGACGCCGATGACGAGTTCACCGGTAACCCGAAGCTGAGCAGACCATATTTGTCGGCAACGCCGTGATATGGCATGACCGAGCCCCGCTCTACTGTATGCTAGGGACATTGTTAATATTCATCATGGAGTCCCTCCACGCATGCTGGGTCCAAGTCCGAATGAACCAATCGAGTTTCATTATGTTAGGCTTGGTTGCCATCAAAACTCACACTACATTATTAAGGTTCAGCTTGATAGTCATTAAGATGACTACTGATCCTTGACTTCCCGTCGTACATAATACCAAGACAACGGCCCTGGTGTCCGGGAATGCAATTTAACGGGAAAATTTCCGGAGACTGACTCGGGGGTCAACCGCGCAACAAACGGTTCTTAGTTCGCATTAATTACCAACTCTCACTTGGGCATCCCTCATTAGTAAGTAGGCTCCACCTCTAGCTGTACTTTCCACAGCCGTTGACGGGCACAGAGGAATAGTTCGCCTGGTTTCCCGAAGCTGAAGTTTGAACAACCCGCTAAGGTCAGAAAGAAACTGTGAGCTGATAGACTCCCTGAAGACCGGGCTGGCTTAGGACCGCATGATGGCGGAGGGAGAACGCACCTGGGACCTCTATCAAACCGAGAACCATTCCTCCGGGACTCCAGACCTCGATGCCGTCTCCGCAGGATGCGTAGACATTGCCAGCCTGGTCGCAATGCACTGCCGTCGGGACGCCGGCTAATGCGTAAGCGAACATACGCCTATTAGCCAGGGACGGTGAGCCGGAGCGCTCGATGACGTCGAACGCATAGATAGTCGCTGGTCTGTGGCTCGTTAGAGATTGCCTTTTCTACCACACCTATTAACGCGATTGCTGCCATATCACTCACAGTGTGTGGTCTACACTTCCGTCTGGATGGGCAGCTGCCGTGTCGGTGACGTACAGGGTTCGCTGGTCGGGACTCATGGCAATCCCGGTAGGCCTGCCAAAGCCGTCGGCAACGGCGCGCAAGTCGCCCTTCTGCGGATCAAATCGGTAGACATGGTTCGGCAACTGCGGCTTCGGTCGTATCTCCTGCTCGAAGCCGCTGGCCGAGTCCGTGAACCAGAGACCGCCATCCCGATCCTGAACCACGTTCTGGATGGAATTGAACGGACGGCCGAAGAAGGATGTCAATACCGCCACGGGAGGTTTCCCTAGCGGCATGTACCACAGGCCGCCAGTATCCGGAGCGAGTTCACCCTGGGAGCAAAACAATATTCCCTTCTGGTACCGAATGGCGCCGGCTGGCATCGGCATATTTGACGGTGGCCGGAGTTTCATCCATTTCACGGCACTGATTTCTGGGGCCAGGAAACTGTCACTGTCGGACATCGCGGAGGATTGGGTGCGTATTAGAGTAATCCTAGATATCAGGATAACAGGCAGCTTGGAGCTGCTTGTCGATTGAAGCAAGTCCGACATAACGTAGAGCTCATCACGTTCCGGAATATAAACGCAGCCGTTATGATAGAAAGGGTTTCCTGACGACTCGTCAGACGAAAGCAACAGCGAGAAGAGTGGCTGGGCTCCGACTAAGCGTTTGAAGTCCGGGTGATACTGCTTAAATGTTACGGTATCTTCGACAGACACATCTGGCCTTTTGATACTTAGTATCGCTTAATTATATAACATAGGGGCGTCCTCGAACCTGATGGTTGCGCTGCATATCGCACGTGTATCTATGAACTAGAGATTACTTTAGTAGGGAATTCTGCTGATGTCGCACTCAGGAATTGGGATTTACTTGGAAAGGTGCAATACTCGTTTGAATGCCCTCTGTAGTGAACGAAGCCATTGCTTCATCGAATGAAGCCAGGTTATCTGCATTCAATGAATGAAAATTGTATCCTATGACGGTTACCGCAGGTTCTCTCGCATTGTAGCAATCTTTGTCTAGGTGGCAGCGCTGCAGAAGTGTAGCTCAAGAGTATGATATTTCCTGAGCTGAGAAGCGTCAAGTAATCACAGTGTTGGATACAGTGTGGCTGGCAAGTACACCGTGGCCATTACTGTATAGATACCGAACGTGCTGGGATCAATGAACTTTGCGAGGTCAGCATGCATTTTAACGTAGATATAAGCTGTCCGGTCGATGAGCGGCTCGAGTACTTGGGCATGAAGTATGGGATTACCTGCGGGTTCGTATTTATCGGGGTATGTCGCCATTGTCCATTCGTATGCCTCGTCCTTATTGTCATCTGAAATGCTGACAGTTGTGCCGTACTTCCCAGCGCCTCGGTGGGAATCCCGCTTGTCGGTGTTGTTCGCGATAGCACGGGTGGGTTTGGTAGGCTGATTGCGCTGTCCGGTTTACTCACGGCTGTACGGGCTGTTTTCATGATGATTGCATGAGCAAAAAAAGGGGGGTGCAAGTTTCTGGTGACAGTATAGCGTCATGTTGCCTGTTGGCCACTGACCCCTGATTTTCAGAAACCCCTATCAGCGTGCGGCCGGAATCCCATGATTAATCAAAGCCTGTATACCCCGCGGCCATCCATATCGATATATTGCCAATTTTATCCATATATTTCATATGGCGGTCGATTGATGTCGACCCATTCGATGGTAGTGGGTGGACAGCATCACGTTTCTTTTGGCCTCTGGTTTCCATTCACTAAGTCACTGCCGCGTAAAGGGACCACGACCATGAATGCGCCGTGGAGTCGGGGCCAGCGGACTCGTTTGTATCATGGTCGTCTATGCCCATTGGCTCTGAGGAGAAAAGCTATTGCTAGAGGTTCGTCACGTCTAATCCAAGCCGGAAGCGTCTACAGAGAATCGTCGTATGGTCACCAGCAGCAATATTCTGCCTGTAACATCTGTCAGGCGACCGACGGGCAGAGTTGCATAGCAGGCGCTAGCTATACACATCAACTATAAAATAGTTCTTGGATGAGGTATAGCAGACTCCTGTACACTTGGTGTCCCATACCGTGTTTAGCATCAAGAATTGAGGCAGCTGGGATCACCTCGAACTTGAATCGGGCAAGCCTAAAAAGAACCGAGTCAAATTTGGACTCGCTGCTATTGGGAGGACAGGTTCGGTCTTGAATGACTCTTTGGGGACAACTCCCAACAAGTCTCTTGAGAAGAGCAGTACTCCGAGCCCCAGCGGAAGTAGCCAACCCACTGAGGTGTATCCCTATCCAGAACACAATTGAGATCGCCGCCGCGCCACGCAATTCTTCATACGCACCTGGGATGGACTCGAGAATATCGACTCATCTTCAATGCTTGGTTACAGCTCTTGCTGCGCTTGATTGTTGTGACTCATCTCTATATGTACGGTTTGAGTATCTGCCCATGCCAAATACTTGTGTCGCCGCCAACCCGACCACATCTAGCGCTTCGCCTTCTCGTCCTTGTCCGCCTCCTTCAAGAAGTTCCTGCAATCGTTAGTGTCGAGTGGAGCCTAGGGAATATGGACTGGGTTGCGCACTGGATGAAGTCGGCCTCGTCGGAGCTGGATGCGTTGATCGGAGGGGCCTGAGTAGCGGGGTTCTTCCTACCACCGCTGAGGGCCAGGTAGGAGCCAGTAAACAAGGTACTGAGAACGCCGATTGCGAGCTGGAGCAGAAGGGGGGTTAGCGCAAGGAGCAATGCTTTCTATTGAGGCGAGTTCTTCCCCGTCAGCTAATCTGAAGTGTGACTTACGTAGTGAGAGCCGACCTGACGGCCGAAAACGGTGTACATCTGGACCATTTTGACGGTAGTGATCGAATTGACCTCGAGCGATACTCCTGGTAGGTGCGTCTGAGGAAGGGGAAGTCGTAGCTCTAAAAGGTCGACTGCTTGACTGACGGCTTCGAAGTTGTCAAAATACTCCTCAAAGCTCCGTCCCGAGAATTGACAGATTGATTCCGAATACGTATTAGCGTGCCGTAACTAGCCCGCCAGCTAGTACCTGCATATTACGTAATCACTGTGTCTCCGAAGATTTTCCACGAGGTACGGGTACTTGCACGGAGTACAGTGGTGACGCTAGGTTTTTGCAAGCGTTTATGCTTGGACCTTTTTGTTCCCTTTTAGGGCATAAATCACTTTAAATGCATACAAGTTTTCGGTCAACTTGATTCAGTTGGGGAGTCTGGGCTGCCTAACGGCCAAAGCCAGGGCTCCGCCGCTCCGGAGCCCAAGCAGTGAAGCTGCGTTCAGTTATCAGACGGCAGTGACGACGTCATTCTGATAGTGTAGCTATCACGAAACTAGATTCCCTTTCGGTAGCTTCGCGGGGTTGCGACATATTTTCTACCTAGAAAGTTAGCGCTAAGATCTCGCTCTAACTTTTCCTCCCGTTTGCAGCATTCACTCGATCCCCATACCCGTTTGATACTTGACATTTTATTCGGCAGAGCTTTTAGTGCGCTTCCAAGGGAAGCATAATAAATAGTCCACGATGTTCTGGGACAAGGGATCACCAAAGAAACCGGAAGTCTCTAAGGACAAGGGTCCCGAATCCTCTCCGGCTTCCGCAACCCAAGCAGATGCGCGGAAAGATGCGACCGGCTTCGATCCTGACAGACTCCCGGAACGACGAAAGCTGCCCAAAGGCCTGCAGAAGATCGTTGACAACTCCGACAAGGATGAGAACTTCTTCGACGAGCTTGTAGAGGGCTAGTATGTGGTCTGCGCAATTCACCCCTCACAAGCGCCATTTGTATAATACATGTTGGATCCTTAACAACAACGGGCTAATATTGTGTTTTGCTCAGCGCCCCTGAATCCACCGAGTCGAACGTTCGATATGCCGCCTATGCAAACAGACTCCGTACCATCATGCTCTCGGCCCACCGCTATGTCGCATACACATCCGATATAGGGGAGTCTTTCCGCCCTGTTGCCCACCCCTGGCTCGTTCGTGGCGCATATGGAGTATCATGGGCCTACATCCTTGGTGACGTCTCGTACGAGGGATACAAGTCTTACTGGCAGAATCAACGGAAGCTGAACCCCCAGCTGGTCCTGACCGAGAAGCAACAGAAGGCTACCGGTCTCTCCGCACCCATCCCCGCAGATGCCAAGCCAGGTGTTGTCGCTCCATTAGAAGACTACAGGACAGTCATGGTCCAGAGAGCGATCTTCCAGAGCATCGCGTCGATGGGCTTGCCCGCGTTCACGATTCACAGCGTCGTCAGATACTCCGGAAGGGCACTCAAGGACGCGAAGAACAAGACCATCAGGACATGGGGCCCTATTGGTCTGGGTCTCGCTGTTGTGCCTTTCCTGCCTACGCTCTTCGACCATCCAGTCGAGAACGCCGTTGAATGGGCCTTCCACAAGGGTTTCGAAATGTATGGCGGCAAGGCGTATGTCGGCGATACCCCTGCCACGGGACGCGAAGCATCATTACACCAGAAACCCAAAACCGTACCGAAGGAGAAAGAGCTATAAAACCGAGCAAAAAGGGTTGCAGTAAATGGATTTAGACGGCATTAGTACATGGAAGTCCTCTCCGCTGATACATTACCTAAATATTACATAAACCGTTCAGATGGGCATGGGTACGTATGTACGGACAAGGTGTATATGTAGCATCATCGCAGGCTGTATCGGGCGCTTGGTTGCCGCTGCTTGAGGTATCTCTGCTATGGAATACAAATACGTAACAACGCCATCTTACGCAAAATCGCTCGTCATGTCTCGTGATATCCTTCCGCCAGAATCCAACAACCCTTCCCCCCAAACTCTACATCTCGATCAAGTCTGGCGGCGGCCCGACCCCGCGCAGGAGGACAACTGTATTGCCGCTCGTCAGGGCGGCGCCGATCTTCTCGTTGAACTCCAGCAGCCGGCCCCCCTCGACGTGGAAGACGCGCAGCCGGTCCCGCTCGTCGGCGGACTGGTTGTTGACGTTCTCGACCTGCAGGCTGCGCGCGGCGGCGTCGAGCAGCCGGCCCACGACCCAGTCCTTCGAGTAGAAGAATTCGCCCCGCGGATACTTGGCCGTCGTCGTCTCCGCCTCCGCCTCCACGTACAGGTACACGCGCTTCTCGGCGGGCAGCTTCGCGTCGCCCTTGGCCGTCTTCTTGAGGTTGTTGACGGCGACGAGCCGTGCGCTCGCGCTCGTCGGCTTCGGTTTCGGTAGGGCCCGCGTCGTCAGCGTCTGCGCCTGCTCCCGCTTCGCGGAGCCCCAGGCCCTGAGCTTCGCGAGCGCCGAGCGCGCGCTCGTGCCCGCCGCTGTCCTCGCCGAGGGACGCGCCCCGATCGGCGTCTTGCTCGCGCAGTCGTGCTCCTCGCGCAGTCGATGCTTGAGGCAGTAGTCGCGGTTGCATGTCGCGCAGTGCACGCCCGGCACGAGCGACGTGCCGACCACGGTCCGGCAGTCGTCGGCGGCACACGGCTTCTGCGTCGCCAGGTCCCGGTCTCGCAGGCGCCGGCCCTCGCCCGCCGAGGGGCGCGCCAGCTGCGCCTGTCGCCGGCGCTCGGCCCACGCACCGCGGTTCTCGCACCGGTGCGCGTCCTCGGTCCGGTGGTCCAGGCAGAAGGTCTTCTTGCAGCTCTGGCAGAAAAAGGGTAAAAAGTCCAGCTGGTTGCAGTACTCGAGCTGGCAGTGCTTGCCCACCAGCGTCGCGTCGTTCTCTTTTTCCATCTTCACGTAGCTCGTGTCGGAGGAGGGTTCCGGAGTTGTCGACGTCGACGCCATGGTTACGGACGGTGGATTGATGGATCGAGCTCACTTTTGTAGTCGTTTCTCGCAGGGAAAGGCTTTGCCTGAGAGCAGGCAGGTAGCGATTCGTAAGCAGCGACCGCAGAAGGATAACTACGTAAGGAGAGGCGAGGCTGATGTTGCCTGAAGTTATCTAGAATGGTCTGGAAGGATTGGTCAGGCTCGAGCGGGCTAGGGCGGGCTGAAGGTACGTACACGCTATCTGGCAGGTCGGTATTCACACTGAGCAGGATCTCCGAGTGAACGCGGGGCAAGTTGCGGCTCGAGCAGGTAAAACGCTGGAGCGTATGAGCGCTAGTATAAAGCTAGCTTAGCGGATGAGGCCCTGTGAAACCCCGGTCCCACTAGCTTAATTGAACGTGGGGTTCTGTCAGCTGTTTTCGTGTTTTTGATGACGGAGTCGCCCCCTGCCTTTCATTCAGGTCCTCGCGCAAGTGGCTAATCCAAGTCATCACGTTATCTGAGATTCTATACATCTCTGTGTCTGTCCGTTCCTGTACGTGACCGAAAATTTCCACCTGAAATCAAGTCACAAGAAATGTGATATGCTGCCCGCAAAATGCCCCCATACGTCCCGCGCAAGCACCTGCGCACCCCTTCGCCTACTGATAAAAAGCGGGCTGCCAGGAAGCCAAGGTCGACTAAAGAAGGCGACGCAGCCGCGGTAGCAAACGTCCCGGCGCGGAAGTCTACCCTATTTGATGACCTGGACGCTGGAGCGAAGAACCGGTCAGCCGAGAGGACCAAGTCGGCTATTCAGCAGATGCAAGACGATGACGATGAAAGCAGTTCGCTCAGCTCCCTCTCGGACGCCGAGTTCGAGGATGTGCCGGCACCAAAAAGGCAGAAAGTGAGCCATGTATCGGAAACTGGTGACGACGACTCTGATGACATAGAATTTGAAGATGTGCCCTCTCATGACCATCAGCCGGACCCTATGCCTTCGGGCGACCTGGAGCTGACATTATATCAAGACAAGCGCGTTTCATTAGCGAGCGAGTTAGGCAAGAAGGGGCCATCGAAGCGGGAGAAGGCAATCCGCATCGCGACCCATTGCATGCATGTGCAGTTTCTGCTTTGGCACAATGCAATCCGCAATTCGTGGCTCTGTGACGAAGAAGTTCAGGCTATAATGATTTCCCATCTTCCGCCAAGATTGTGGGGCGAAGTTGACCGCTGGAAACGGAGTAGCGGCTTAGACAGCAGTGACAGACAGCTACAGGACGCTACTAAAGCGAAATCGAGTACTAGAGAGAAGGGCAAGGGCAAGCAGGCCGCCTCGAGACCTGCCAAAGATTGGAGTGATGCGGCAACCCGTCTCGAACGAGGAGTTCCGGATATGAGCCATGGCGATCCTTTACTACGGCTTGTGAAGTGCCTGCTATCTTGGTGGAAACAAAGGTTCCGGATCACGGCCCCGGGGTTGAGGAGATGGGGCTACATGGATGCCCGCAGGCTGGGTAAGCTCAGAGAGAGCTTCCACAACGGCGAACATGACCCCGAGCGCCATGGCGAACGGATCAGGAATATCGAGGAGTTCCGACATCATGCTCAAGACTGCACTGGAAGTCGTGATGTCGGGTCTCAGCTGTTCACTGCACTTCTAAGAGGCCTGGGCCTCGAAGCACGAATGGTTGCCAATCTGCAGTCCCTAGGGTTCGGGTGGAGCAAGATGGAGGACGCGGGCGAAGACGTTTCCAAAGCAGACAAACCAGACGGCGATGATAAGTTGAGCAAACCGGCCGCGAAGCAACTCAATGGAAAGTCAACTGGGGCGAAGAAGGCACGAGCGAGACCGGCGAGCCGCCGAAGAAGGAAAAGTGATCGGAATTCACTGAAGATGGAATTAGATGATTCCGACGAATATGCGGAACCTCTCACGGAAGACAGTGAGGATGACTCAGTAGTTGACGTGACCGAAGAGATTCGGCCTAAGCAACCTGAGGCAAAGCCTTACGACAAAGACCTCGAATTTCCACACTACTGGACGGAGGTGCTATCTCCAGTCACCAAGAGATGGCTTCCCGTGGATCCCATTGTCAAAGCCGTCGTGGCTAGTAATAGAGACCTTGTTGAGTCCTTTGAGCCGAGAGGAGGTAAAGCGGAAAAGGCAAGGCAGGTCATGGCTTATTGCATTGGGTTTTCTCAAGATGGCACAGCGAAGGACGTTACGGTACGATATTTAAAGAAGCAGATATACCCTGGCAAGACGAAAGGCGTTAGAATTCCCGAAGAAAAGGTGCCTGTATACAACAAGCACGGGAAGGTGAAGCGTTATGATCAGTTCGAGTGGTTTAGGTCAGTAATGCGAGGATATGTCCGCGGCGGCAGGAAGTGCCCGATCACGGAGGCCGACGAAGCGGAAGACTCTATGGATCTCAAGCCGGCCAAGCCGGAGAAGAAGGAGGTCAAAGAGGGGGAAGAGACTCTACAGTATTACAAGACTTCGAAAGAATATGTGCTCGAACGCCATCTGAAGCGTGAGGAGGCACTGGTAGCAGGTGCTGTCCCTGTGAAGGTCTTCCGCAACAAAGGCAAAGGTAGTAAAGTGGAGGAAGAGAATGTCTATCTCCGCAAAGATGTCGTGGCCGTCAAGAGCGCAGAGACGTGGCACAAGCAGGGACGCGCCCCGCTTCCAGGGATAGTCCCGCTAAAACACGCACCGTACCGAGCAGCGACCACCAACCGACGGCGGGAGATCGCAGAAGCCGAGGCGGCTACCGGCCAGAAGGTGCTGCAACCGCTCTACAGCTTCGAGCAGACGGACTGGATCATCCCGGAGCCGATCAAAGACGGCGTCATCCCCAAGAACGAGTACGGCAACATCGACATGTTCGCCGAGCACATGTGCCCCGAGGGCGCGGTGCACGTCCCCTACCGCGGCGTCGCGCGTGTCTGCAGGCGCCTCGGCGTCGACTACGCCGAGGCCGTTGTCGGCTTCGAGTTCGGCCATCGCATGGCGGTGCCCGTCATCCAGGGCGTCGTCGTCGCCGAGGAGAACCACGCGCGCGTCCTCGAGGAGCTCGAGCGCGACGAGGCCGAGCGCGCCCGCAAGGAAGACGAGAAGCGGCGCCGCGCCGCCCTCGCCATGTGGAGGAGGCTGCTCATGGGCCTCCGCATCGCCGACCGCATGCACCAGGACTACGGGCACCTCGACAACGGCGTCGAAGTGTTCGGGCACGCGGGGCAGGACAAGCGGGAGGGGGCCTTCGAAGAGGTCACGCGCGAAGCGGGCGAGGAGGAGGATATGGCGGGTGGTTTCTTGCCCGAGGGGTACGAGGAGGAAGAAGAGGACGCGGGTGCCGGGACGCGGCATACGTCGAGCTTCTTCCCGGCCACCCACGACGATGAGGGTGACGACGGTGACCACCACCTATTTGAGATCCGCGATGGGAACGAGAGACCTGACGAGGGCGAAGCGGGGTTTGGAGGTGCTCCCGCCGCCGCGTCGAGCTCCCAGACGGAGGAGCCCACCAAACCTGCCCCGGAGAACCTGAAGAAAGCGGCGGCGAAACCGAAGGCTAGACTCAAACAGACCAATACCCGGAGGCGCACGCGCAGGAGGCGGGTTCCGGACTCAGAAGATGACGATGATGACGGTTTTGGACTTTCGGATAGCGATTAATAACTCCAATGCGAAGTTATTGTACGATGCCAGAGAGCTAGCATTGTCATCTATGAATGGTCTTCTCCTAGCTAGGGAGGGAGTCCATCCTCATGGCTAAAACGCTACTCACCCGCCGAGCAGGCTTTTATGTCGATGGTCAATGACCCGTAGGGGCAGTCTGGCATACTCCGTGATTACTGTTGATCCTGGTTTGACAGGAAACCATTAAGCAGGGAGGTCAAAGCGTTGATGGAATAGTTACGACAGATCTATGGATCGAAGACGTTGATTAATCCAGGAGCAAGATATATGTGGGCGGTACTACATCCCCTCACTGACATCCGAGTCTGATACAGGCGCCGTCCGAGATATCCTAAACAAAAGATGTGACGAGATACATACTTTTGTTAGGCTTGAGTTGGAATTAACTATTTGTCAACCCCAATTTCATCAATCTGTCCCGCTATCTTCTTACAAATGAAGGTCATTCGTAAGGTTAAACACTGCTTTGACTCCTAGGTGATCCGTAACCCAAGGCTTCTCAAAACCAAGGGACAACAATCGGTCCCTCTGCTCCTTTTCATCTTCATGAATCTCGACATCGGCGCCAAACCTCTCGAAGCTCAGTAACTTTAAGCCCCCACCACAGAAGTACACCTTATCCATCCGCGAGCAGCCGAACCGCTCCCGTAGCTCCGGCAGCGCCTGCTGTCCCCACGTGTACCCCTCGTCTCTGTTCTCCTGTCCGCCGAGCTCGAGATATGCATCCTTCAGACCGTTGTCCGAGTGCAGAGAGTTGTCAAACGGCTGGATGGCGTTGAAGTCACCCGCGGCTACCGCGCCCGAGACTCCGTCTGCGTGCATGTGCGTCGCGACGAGTTTCATCTGCGACGGCCGGAGCGGCGGCTCGAGCGCGAGCGACTCGAGGTGCGTGTTGCACAGCCGGAGCTTCTTCCCGTGCCCGGACGACGCTGGCATCGCCACATCGACGAACAGCGCATCCCGCTCCATTTGGGTCTCGGAGTAATGGACGCGGAAACACGACGATATGCCTAGTCGACGATCGACCAGGGTGGTTGTGCCGTAGAGCCCGGACGCCCAGGCAGAGGCGTCGATGTCTGTTATGTAGAACCTGTCTCGGATCCACTGTTTCTGGCTGATGGCAGTGAGATCGGATGGGACGCACTCCTGTAGGCTTATCACAACCGCGGTGGTTGTAGTCGATAGCCGTTGAGTCGTAAGGACCTCCAGATGGGCCAGCGCCGCATCCATCCGCGACTCCGGGAATGGCAACATGAAGTCAATATTCCAGCTATATAAAGCTAGTGTGGCGATACCAGTATAGCGCGTCTGTTCGCTGCTGTATGGTGTAGATGGCTTGATAGGCTGCCATTCTTCTTTGTCGGTGTGCCACGAATAGTAAGGCTGTGCCCATGGTTCATCAGGTTTCCATGGGACCGAATCCGGTGGTTTCTTGAGGGCTATAGCCTGCTGAATGGCTTTCTGCATTAGCTCCTCCATCATCGACAGTATTTCTGAGGGTTTTTCTGGGGATTTTTCTGGCGGAGACCTTGAAGCGCGGAAAGAATAGAAATCGGCATTAGACACGAAGTTGTAACTAAAGGCTTACTGAGCGATCCCTAAGAATCACGTTATTTGTTACATCGACTGTTGCCGTCGCCCACGGCGCCCTCTGTAACAAAACCTAAAATTAGAATCAGTCAAGCCACAGCCCTCCAACACTCCCATTCCGGGCGGCAAGTTCATATTATTGCTCCCTATGTATGCTGCTCTAGAGTCTTCCCTTGGGCCGGCCCAAAGCCGGCGATTTAGCTCGATTGTAGTCAGCTTACATGCTTTCGGGAACACCGGCTGTTCTGTTCTATGGTGTCATTGCGTCCTCCTCTAGCGCAGCCTTGGGCCGTGCTTGCCGGGCACTTCATCAGCGGGCTCGCGGGCAGGTATCATGTCTCGCGTGTTCCAACTGCATGACCCGGTGGACGTTGCAGCCCCACCACGGCAGTGCTAGGCAACCGTTTCATAGCTAGTTATTGCTGCTGTGATAATGCAACTAACTAGGACAACGCACCCACTAGCAGGCGCTATGGCGATTCTTCCCGTCATTAACCCGAATATCAAGCAGTTCAGGCGGTATTGTACCCGTGGTGTTGGTTGCATCAACACGTTGCGGTGGCCATTGGGCCAAATAATACTTAACGGCGCATGCTAATCATAGATAGGTTCGTTCACTCGCAAGGCTAATCTAGGATTGCATTTCTTTTACCAATGTATACTTGTAGGCGCTATGAGCCGATTTTGGTAATCCCCGTCTGAAATCCAAATCCGCGTCTTTCTCGTTTGAAATCCTGTTCGAATGCTACATAAACGGTTTATCTTGTAAGGGTTGATGTGGAATTAGCGGTGTCCAAGAGCTGTGCGGGCTGGTCAACTATACTTATTATTAGTAATGCATGAGTGTAGGTATCATTTCTGCACAATAAGCACTTGGTTTTGTGTTGTCAAGGTCTTGCATGTATCTGAACTGTTCGAAAAGGACCGATATCAAGGCTAAGCTGATGTTGAACTACAGTATAGTGTTACTGCGTCTCAGCCCTAAAAGAGGGGGGAGAGGCAAATCATGCACTTGGCATATTATAGATAAGCGAGGGATTCTGATGATCAGAAGTGTGTTGTATTGATGGTTGATGAGGGAGAACTAGCTTTCTCGATAACCTAGCTTAAAATACAATTTTCTGAGAGGTTACGTGACCCATGACGTAACCGCACTGATCAACTGGGGGGTTTAAGAAGGCGACCCTGCCTGAATATGAAACCTTTGAATGAGAAACCTCTAAGGCAACCTTCCCTCAGTTAAGACTGAATGGTCCTTATCCACTTACTTCTCTTAATGGCTCAAAACTGAAGATCTGCCGTCCTCAAAGCTCGAATCAGAACGTTTAGCCCAAGCGAAAGCCTGCAAAATCCTCCATTCGTTTCCATTTACCGAAGCATCCTTTTAATAATATTTATGTATTCCCATTCTTTAAGTTGCGTTTGTAAAAAGGTCGTTTTTGAAAATTGCTCGAAGTTTAAGACGAAATATACCGGAAAGGGCAGGCTGTAAATTATCTACGATAAACTCCTAAAGCTTAACGGATAAAATCTTTTCTTGATACCGGATGCTTTTATTACGAACAAGTTTAACCTAGTTATTTTGCTTAAGCTTAAGATTATTATCTGGTTTTTTAAGTCGTAAGATAATGTTCCAAAATGCCTTTATTTTGCTGGTATTATAATAATTATTACCTAATATCTATTAACGTCTCAGATAAGCGAACGGCTCGGACAAGCGAACGGCTCATTTTTTTCAACATTCCAATTACCCAACTTCAATTGTCCATTCTTCAACACCCACAATATGGAGCGGCTTACAAAAACAGCGAGAATAAACCTAGCCGTTCAGGCTAAAAAACGAGACCCGAAACTTAGTTATGCGAAACTTAGTTCCATATATGAAGTTCCTCAAACAACCTTGCGAGCCCGATATTATGGTAGATGCGCCCGAGCCGATATTACCCCTAATTCGCGAAAATTGACGCCGACCGAAGAAACATCGATTGTCGAACGTATCCTCGACCTAGATACGCGAGCGTTTCCTGTCCGGCTTCAACACGTTAAAGATATGGCTAATATATTGCTTGCCTAACGCGTTACGGGACGTGTCGGAGTTAAATGGGCGTCGAACTTTGTTAGACGGCAACACAAACTCCAGACGCGTTTAAATCGGAAGATCGATTATTAACGGGTTTTATGCGAGAATTTAGAAACATTTCGCAAATGGTTCGAGCTTGTTCGGGCTATTATTGCCAAATACGGCATTGCAGAAAAGGATATCTACAACTTCGACGAGATTGGATTTTTGATGGGGCTTTTTATGGCAACGGGCATGGTAATTACCAGTGCCGAAAAACGTAAGAAACCTAGATAAGCGTAACAAGGAAATAAAGAATAGGTTACAGTTATCCAGGTTATTAATTCCTAAAGTTAGGCTATGCCGCCATTTGTTATCATGGCGGGAAAAAATCACCTTGGATCCTGGTACCGCGATAACCTACCGCCAGCAGCCGATTGGAAAATCGCATTAAGCGATAATGGTTGGATAATAAATGAATTAGGTCTGGAATGGATCCAGCATTTTGACAAACATACTCGGACGCGTACGAAAGGTTCGAAACGTTTCCTTATCCTCGACGGCCACGAAAGCTATTATTCGATAGAATTCGAAAAATACTGCGCCAATAATAACATTATTACGCTTTGTATACCCGCGTATTTTTCGCATCGGCTTTAACCTTTTGATGTATTTTGTTTTTCTATTTTGAAACGCGCTTATTCGCGGTACATCGAAGACTTAATGCGACGTTATTATACTTATATTACCAAAGAAGATTTTCTTACCGGCTTTTACGACGCGTTCCAAGCTGCCATGACGTCCGATAACATCAAATCTGGATTTGCAAAAGCTGGTTTTATTCCATTCGATCCTAATAACGTTTTTTCCGAATTGGAAGTTCCTTTAATTGTGCCTACGCCGACCGTCTTCCCGCTAACCTCCGCCGGTTCCATTTTACCTTCCGCGAAAACCCTTAAAAATATCCGTAAAGCAACAAAATAAGGACGATACTTACAAAGGAAAATTAGAAATCATCAGGGTAACTCGCCAATAAGAATACTTTAGTCGGCTGAATTTGTGACAAAAGGTTATATGTTGCTGTTGCATAAAGCTGCTTTTTTCCGGGAAGAAAACGTCCAATTACGCGAAACGAATCATACTTTAAGCAAACGTTGCAGGACCAAAAACAAACGTCTTTAAAAAGGAGGAACATTTATTATATAAAAGGGATAAGCTCTTTTGGCCTAAAAAGAAGGGGGTGGTGAAAAAATGCAGCCAACAGCAGCTGGAGGGGGTCGTCGCAAAAGGGTTGAGACCAAGGAACGGAAGTGTGGCGTTTGCGGCAAGCCCGGACATAATGCGCGTACTTATGAAGAAGTTGTAGATACGTCTAGCAATGAAGAATCCGATTGATTAGAATCAATTTGAGATGTTGTAGTTGAGTTATTTGGATTAGTTGTTGCGAGGTGCCAAAAAATAAGCCGTTCGCTTGTCTAAACCGTTCGCTTATCCGAGACGTTACTTAAAACCTTTATTAAAATAAACCTTTATTTTAATAAAAGATAATAAAACCGTAGGAAAATAAATAAAGACGGGTTTTAATATAACGGTAATCCTTTAAATGCTACTTTTTCGCTTAAAGAGCCGTAAGATTATTTTAAACTGAAATCCATTTATCTTAACCGCTAAAAATAAGTATTAAGTTTTGCTTGTCGAAAAGTTCATTTAGGTTTTTTATTATAAAACGGCAATTTGCTTTTAAGAAAACTTTTAGGGTTTTTTTATATCCCTTAAGCTTAATAAGGAAATTAACCAGCCGGCCTATATTTCCTAAATAAACGTTATAAAGCTTGATTAGGAATTCGTAAAAGGTCCAGGATTTATTATAATTAAGTAAAAAATTTCGAATACCAAATGGCGTAAGAGTAAAATCTTTTTTGAAAAACTGTTTAAATTTTTGAAAAGTTTCCTTAAAGTTTATTTTGAAGTTTGCCAGAATTTTACTATGGCAGTTCTTTAATATGGTAGGTCCCCGATTAGTTATAATGTAATAGTTTTTTTCTGTAAATCCGAGCTAGTTGAAAATCTGAAGGTAATTAAAAGGTTTTCGAGCTTTTATAAGTTGTTTCTTTTCGACCTTAAACTAATTTCCTTTAAAAAGCGTTTCGCTTAAAGTTGGAATGGGTTTTTTCAAAATAACGGGCCGACTGTTATCCATCTTATAATGTTCCCCTTTTCGAATGCCAAATTTACCTAAAAACTTAACAAATTCGGATTTGATGTTTTTTACCTTATTATTAGGCTTTTTACGAAAGACTGGAACTTGGAAGCTTTTTTTTCCTATAGGATATATTAATCCGACTTAATGCTTAACTGGTTAAGCAAATTCCAAATTTGACGATGGTAAATAAAGCCTTTTTTCAAGATCCTTTTTTTCTTTATTTTAATACGAAATCGAGTAATAAAATTGGTAAAAGAGGTATTAAAGCTACTGCTTATATATATTTTTTTCCTGGTGGCCTTTTTGGAAAAAAGGTTCTTTATTAAGTTAATTAAAGCAGACGATAATTTTCTTTTAAGTCTTTAGACGGCAGGTAAACTTGAAAATTTCTATCGTACGCAATTTTAAAGTTTGTAAGCGTTAATTCTTTCCTTAGCCCGGCGTTCCTATTTATATCTGAAACCAAGTAGCTTATTATATAACAATTTCAAATCTTCTTACTTTTCCAGCGAGCTAAATTCGAAATTCTTCCGCTCTGAAAGTAATATAACGTTTTTCCCGAAACCGTCAAGTGAAAAGTAATTACCATCAAAGGTTAAATAAGTAACGTTCCAACTGAATTTCCGAAATTTATTAATATTAAAAAAACCTTTAACCTTTTAAGGTTTAGCAAGGTATATTAATTAAACGTTACTTAAAAATAAAACGCGCTTTAAAAGTACGCGTAAATCCTTAGCGTAACTCGGGAAGCCCAAATTCCTAACGTTTCCCAAAAGTGATATCGTCGGCTTAATTGTTTTGATATAATTATTTGTTAAACAGCGGAATAATAATATGTTATTTAATTCGTTAGTTGGAAACTTTAAAATAAATAAGCCGATTAAGTCGTAAAGCGCATAACAACAAAACGGGGGTTTATAAATCTGATTCAGGACGGATCTTAATTAAGGCCTATTAATGCGACCAGAAAAAAGAAATTTTCCTAAAAGTAAGTTAATTTTATGGGCTATTTCGGCAAATTTTATGGGATAAGGGTAAAAAGCCAATCTAGAAACTTCAGTACGCCTTAATAGGTATTCAAAATAACCGATGAAAATAGCTAAGTCGGTTCCCATTACGGGTACTGTAGGAACTTTTAGAAGGTTTTCTAAAAAAGCTTTTAAAAAATAATTTCAAGTTAAAAGTCTTATAATTATAACCCCAATTTTGAGATAATCCAGATTTATCTTCTTCGTAAAAGTTTTAAGTATGCCTTAAAAGTTAGGATAATTCCTTGCTATTAAAAGAACATCTGCAGGAAATACCGGTAAAGCAGAAAAAGGGATACTTTCGCGAAATTTATTCTTCAGTTTAAAATTAATAGCTTTTAATATTAAGGGAAGGTTTATAGCGTAAAAGATATAAGTTTTAAGCTTGTTATTCCCGATATCGTTAGGGGTAAATAGTTTATTAATCGTAATTGCTTTAATAAGGTCTGAAAGTTCGGCGTTAACCTCGAACGGCAGCCCAGAAAGCTAAGCATATTGGTATTAAAAGGTTATGTTTTTGGAGAAACCTTAAACACTATTTCCCGTAAGTTTCCTTTTGTTTAAGGTTAATATATACGGTTTTATCAGGTAGTGGTAGGGGATTATAAGATAGCTTATGTTCCGTTATAAGCAGCTAGTTACTTTCAGATTATCTCCGAGATAACTAAATTTATCCATAAGCTTAGTAACTGCCCGGGCCTTACCTTTCCTTTTAAATAACTGAATTTAACTTGTGCTTTTTTTTAAGACTAAAGCGTTCGACTTATTAGCATCTAAACGACTGTAAGTTTCGTTTTTGGCTAACCTTAAAAATGTTGGATAAAGGCCGTTTATTAAAAACCCGACATATATATTTTTTGAATAAATCCAAGCTTGCTTTATAACAGGATTTTTCTTTTTATCCTTAAGGATTATTCCTGCACCTACGGTACGATTTACCGATTTCATCAAAACGAATTTGCAAGTTGGTTTATTTTCGAAAGGAACGCTGTTTTCGTCCGTATTATCCTTAACCTAAGTACTTTTATGTTCGTCTTTATTATCAAAAGGCTTATTCGGAAAGCCATTACCGAAAGGGGATTTCCGTTTCTTAAGGTTATTATCAAAAAAAGATTTTCGTTTTAGCGAACTCGCGCTGGCGACAGGTAAAGGGGTAAGTATATCCAGAGATCGACTGGGGGGGTTTCGGATTGGCGTAAAAGCTAACTTAAAGGCGGATTTGGACTACAAGTTCCTACAGCCTCGAAAAAGTTTGGGAAATTTTTCAAAGCCCGAAAGCGATCCGACGATGTCTTTCTTTCCTATAAGTCTTCCTTTCGATCTTTTAGGATTGTCCCGAAGGTGTTCCTGGTATTTTTAACGAATGTGTTCGGAAAAAAGTCTCATTATGGCTGGATTTTCGGAATCTGGTATATCGCGTTCGTTTCCGTTTTTTATAACTGCGAGTTGTGAAAACAAAGAACCTTAAAAAACTGTTGATATTATGTATAATGATGAAGTTTGTAAAAACAGGAACCCGAACTTCGCAGGTTAGTTAAAGGGCTGTTAATGTTATGTATAATTATAAGAATAATGGAAAAACGGCGAATCATAATAGTTTGCGTTATAATAGTAGTAATAGTAATAGAGAAACTTAAATAGAAAATTAAGTGTATAATGTAATAATATAAGCCCTTACGTCTTTTAACGCTTTTTTTCTAGGTATAATTTTTTCTTTATTCCAGATAGCTGAAAATCCTTTACGTTGTCCACCGTATTTTCCCGTTACTATAGGAGTTTTATAAGGGCGACCTTGCCTTGAGAACATTTATAAGCGTCCTTTTTTTCGACGTAGAAGATTCCAGAACGGTAAGGTTAATTTTGAGGAACCCTTAAGATAGCCGGTTTTAAAACTAAAAGGTTTAAGGTTGTTTTCGTGATAATTATGTATCGAAACTGGCTTCTTATTTAGTTGTAAAAGCTTAAAGGTGGATCGACCTGATCTTGGCCCGACAATAAACGGTTTTTTCCATTTAGTTCCGAACTTAGACGTTTTTCTTTTTTGCAGCAATATAACGAGGCCGTTTGATTGAACCTTTTATAATTTGAAGTTATGTACGGCTTTACGAGCCTCCCTTATTTCTTCGACGTATTGCCTGATATCTTCGTGATAATGTTGTATCCTGGCTATATGCTGAATTATTAACTTTCGGAATTGATTATTTTTTGGTAGATCGAAACCTGGATAAGATAGTAATGCTTTGAGTTCCGTATAATCTCGAGAAGGATATGCTTGTTCGAAGGCCCTTATGGGCAAGTGGCTATGAAGAATCTCGAAAGGTGACCAACCTAATGAATATATGTGTTTAGCGTTAATTTTGGCTATTATTTTTGGGACCTTTATGTTTTATTGCTTTAATTCTGAGGCAAAAGAGTTTGGAGTCGGGTTGACAGTTTTCCTTATTACTTGTCCTGTAATTCGTATGAAGACCTTGGTAAGGCCGAAATTCCGATGTGAACCAAAGGGCCCATTTACGATGGATATGTTTTTCTTCTAAGTATAACCGTGGACTTTTAATAAAGCGAAAGCGCCTTTAGGATCGAGGTAAAACGTTAAAGCAAAGATACCGACCAGATTAATCCAGTTGTTTAAATATTTGATAACCTTTTTTGTTAAAATATTTATAATCGGAAATACCCAGCCGAAATGATTGAAATAGCAGACTAGAACGAATAAATGACGATGGCCTTTAATAGATAGTAGAAAAGGCCTTACGAAGTTTCCGGCCATAAGTTGCAATGGAGCATGTACTGTAACAAGCTACGTAGGCGCTGGTGGCTTTGCTGGACCGTGGTATGCATACGGCAGACATCCTGCTATATAATCGATGGTATCTTTCGTTATTCCCGGCCAGAAAACAGATTGGTTTAATTTGTATAAGGTAATGGCTGGGGAGAAATAACCCGCTTGATTATGAGCTTTTGATAGTGCGTTTGAAATTTTATGCTTGCAAACGTACCGTTTCCAAAGGCCCTTATATCGGTATTCGAGTACTTTATCTTTAAGCCGAAAATTCTAAACCTTGTTTAGTAAGATTCGTTTTTTCAAGCGATCGCTTAAGTTTATAAATCCGTGTTTTAAGACGGTATAAATATCAAAGTATCAGTTATCCTGTTTTTACGAAAAGGGAGATTTAAAGTTAGAAACGGCGTATAAATTTATTAATAAGGCCAAAGGCAGTAAGTTAATTCTTTTTGATTTTTTAAATTATGTATACCCAGGTTTTAACGTCGTTAAATTCGATAGGATTTAAGACTTAAATATTTGATTAATTTTGTCGGTTTTTTGCGGTTCAGGCAGGGATTCTAACAATTTAACGTATTTTCCTTTTCCGTCCTTCCAAATTTACAGTCCTTTAGTTGAAATGTTTCCAAGATAATAAAACAAAATATTATTCTTACATTCGTTATCTGGAAAAATAGTACGCGACAAAACGTTAGCTACCTTGTTGCGAAAGTTTTCCAAGTATGTAATTCGGACGTTTAAAAGCCGTAATTTAGATGTCTATCGAACATAGATCTCTTTAACATTTAATAAATCCATAAACTATGTAAAAGGCTTGTAATTAATGTAAATATAGAAAAAGAAAGGAGCCGTAAACATATAGCCGTAACGCCGACAGAATTTAATAATCGCGCAAAATTCGCGCTTATACGTACTTAATTACGTTTTGGTAAAAACAAAGCTGTCGTATATTAATGGCTTAGTTATTCCATTTTGTTATTAAGTTATTAGGCATCTTACTGCGAAGCTAAAGGCGTTTAAGTACATCTTAATTGGTAGGTTAAATGTTAGCCCATGCATATCAACGGCAATCGATAAAAGCTTTCGCAATAGCTTAAACGATAGGGCTTTTAATTTACCCCATTTTTATTCGACATCTTCCGTTAAACGGGTAAAGGGGCGAAATATCTTAACGCAATTCCGAATCTATTTTCGCGTTAGGCCTAAGGCCCCCAGGAAGGTTTTTATAGCTGTTTGGTTATGCGGTATAGGCCATTCTTTAAGCTTGTTAGTACGTTCAGGTTTTATGGCTAGTCTGCCATAAGTTTTATAAGTTACGCCTATAACGATTATCTGATCGAAACCTAATCGGACCTTTTTGAAAGAAAGTTTCAGCTTGGCCTACAGCAATCGGGGTAATAGATAATCCTTAATGTAGGCCTATTAAGAATCGAAATTCTGATAAATAATAAAAACGTTGTCCATGTAGAAAGTTGTAAGGGGTATGGTCGATAGTTCTTCGGATGCCAGTAAGGAGGGCTTTGCTTAAGGTTTTGGTATGGGTCCTAAAATGATGGTTATAAGCTTTATAAACGAAAACGTAAAGGTTTAATAACCTTAAAGCATTTTGTAGGCTGGAATTAAAGGAATCCGGGAACATAAAAGGCTAAGGTGTAACGATCGTCCGGGTAGATCTTTACAGTCTAATATCCATGTTTAAGGTTAAAAACAGAATAAGAACTAATGCTTGGATAAAAAAGGTAATTATGGATATCAGCCAAAAACGTAATATTCGTACTAGATATGTCTTCTTCGATATTCCGGTAGTTAAAGGTAAAACGGAATTTTGCTTATGGATCTGGTTAATCAAAGTCCCTATCTTTGTTAACTAAAACGGGTTGGGCAGCCTAATTAGAGAAATATCCGTTGGCAGTATGACATAGTTTATATATGCTAGCATTAAGACCTTTTTAGACGAATTTGTCGAGCTAATACTTTTAAAGGACCGATTAGTATTTACGTTTCGACTTGTTTTAAGGAATAATGCCTTGTTTTAGCCGAATTTTGTATTGGTATAAATCTGTAGGTAGAATGTTTAATATAAAGGTAGCATTTAGGATACGGTAAGTATATAAGGTTTTTACAACCTTCTTTCTGATTTTTGGTAACACCAAAAGACCCAAACTGGTCCCGCAATCCTCAAACTATGCTTTTACAACGTTTATGGGTATTTCCTAATCGACATATAATTTTTCGATAGGACGATCGGTCGGGAAAAACTTTTAAGCATAAAAATTCTGAATATATTTCTTAAGCCTTAACTTTTCGTAAGTTAAAAATTTTAACAGATTAGAAGATTTCACCGGGATAGTAAACGATAAACTATGCAAAGCTTTATAACTTACGTTAACCTGGAACTTAAAGGTTAACTTAGACGCGTACGTAAAAGTTTAATCTTGGAAGTGATAAATTAATTTGGACTAAATACCTAGGTTTTCGGGAGGTATGAATAATAAGAAGTTATCGAAAAGGGGGGCAACCCTTTTGTTTATAGCATTATGTCTTTAAAGCGGTTTAACGACCTGTTCGGATCGAAGCTGGTACTTTAGTTTCCCGAATTAGAATCTAAATCCGTCGAATTTTTATCGTTTGAAAAGTTTAAATTTTCGGTAACTACTTTAAGATGGTCTTTAGGGTTTAGGCTTGGATCCCCGGGGTTTAATGCAATTTTATGATGTTTGTACTAAGTAAGAAAAGATTTACGAAGTTTAATTCGTTTTTTACCGATAGCCTTATTTTTAATCGTTAAGTGTAACGAACCTGTTACACAACCACCTGGAAGCGTGATCAGTATCCGAAAGGGGTTTTTGATTTGCAGGTAATAATAGGGCGAAGAATAATTCGGTTATCTGTTCGTTAAAGAGATTTGCGGATTCTTCCCTCAATCGCAGAACGTTGCCTTTGATTAAAGATTTAGATTGATAACTAAAAAACGAATTTATCTAGGTGCTATTTATATAGGAAAACCGTTCGTTATATATCCTCCTATCTTTTAGTGAGTATACCTTTAATTTATGTAATTTACCGTGATTTACCCCACTTGTCCTAAATTAACTAAATTACATTAGATTACCAAGGTCTTGGCCAGCTCCGTAATTTACCCGGAGTTCGTCCGCGTTAATTCCAGAGGAGCATTTTCATTTTGGAGAACCTTTGGTTCGTAACATTATTCCCCTTTTCCAAGAATCTTTGTCCCAAAAATAAAAAAGGTAAATATCTTTTTATTCGAAACCGCTTTTTGCTGTTCTTTTTTAGTTAACTGGATTTATTATGATAAATCGAACGAATAAGCAAAAAGGGAAACCTCGTTCCAACTAACGGGAATTCCGAGATAATCGAATTAATTCGATTAAAAGTTTTGGCGTTAAAGTATTTCTTTATTCGAATTACGTTCGCCTTGGTAATTCTGATTGTTTTTATATAGTCGGCATTCCGAGTTATAATAACTGTATTCGTCGTTAACGTCCATTTTATAACGTATTAACCATAAATTCCTTGTCGAAAATTAATAAAAAACGTAATCGGTTGCAATAAAAGCAACGTAAAGTCGAAAATAGGTTTTTAGCGTATCAAGAAATAATTGAAAAAAAATTAGATAAATTGCGCTAACGTTAAAAGGAAACGCTCCGTCGGCAAAAAGAAAAATCGCAGGAATTTATTAGGCGATTAAAACGCTTACGCTTTTAACAAAACGTATTAAAAAAAAAGGCTACTGCGATTTTAAAGGAAAGATATAAATTAAATCAACTGGAAAAACCAAAAAATTTGGAAAAGGAACAACGCCGTATAAAAGCAAAGCAAGTTTAACTTGTTTTTAAGATGGACGCTATAATAAAGGCGTTTATTTTTTTTCGATTAAAGCGCCTTAAGGTTAAATTTAAGTACTGGGCCGTTATCCCTTATAACGTTGGCCGCGTTAAAGACGGTCGGTTAGGATTTTGGCGGTAAAACGTCTTAACCAAGTCCTTCGCGTTCGTTAGGTATTTGAAAGGTTCCTAAATATTTTTTTCGTATAGGTATTCTCTTTATTTAATCAAATATTGGACCTTATCTTTAACTACCCTAAAGTCCAGTATTCGTTCAACTTCGTATTCGTCGTTGTCTTTTTCGATTTCCAGATTGGTTTCCAGCGGGGCGTTCTTAGATGCTGGTTTAAGTAAAGAAATATGGAAAACAAAATATATTTTCATGGTTTTAGGTAATAACAGTCGGTAGTTAGTTTTGGAAATAACTTTATCGATCTTAAACGGATTAAGCTTTTTAAAATCGAATTTATTACTGGGTCTTTTTGTTTTGATTTAAGAAATGTTCGAAGTTACGTTTTATTTTTGGCGTAACAAATAAACTTTATTTCCTTTTGACAGAATTAGTTCTTTAATTTTTTTCTTATTGTAATATTAAGTTATCTTTTGTTAAAAAAATCGTAATTTATTTTATAGGCGGACCTGTATTATCTGAATTTTAGTTATTACCGTTTTTGTTCGAAAAGTTTTCGCGGTTAATTTCGGAACTTCGTTTAGTAGCTGTTTTGGCCGTTAAATTTCTACTTAGTAACTATATACCGCTGTATAGGAAAAAATACCTATATCTTCGTTAATAAAGGTATTATAGTGTTACGGATTGGGAGTACCGTAACAGCTCCAGTATATATGCAGCTGCAAGCACCAGAATGATTGCCACAATTGCGATCATTCCGCCAATCTTTTGCCCCTGGCGTAACGGTATGGTGCAGCCGTAACATAATGATCGCATGACGGTAGGTAACGCCT
>QJNY01000566.1:0-48778 GCA_004155945.1 Monosporascus sp. mg162 | reverse complement strand
GCACTCCTCATTTTATGGAGTCTAGTCACGGAACCTATATGTTCCGATCAGGGAAAGCCTTTCCGTATATGGGGTGCTAGCGCACCCCCTGCTAGCTGACACACCCCCTCAACGCCTCGACGCAGTCACGGCGTTGACTGTCACACTTCATCACTTCCTAGAGCCGCAGCGTTCCATTCCACCTCTCCTCCGGCGATCGAATCCTCCTGATCAGCCAATTCCTCCTCTGAAATCACTCGCAGGTTGTTCCTCCGCCGGTTAAGGGCTTCCGTAACATCCACTAATCCCAGCTGCTCTCTGAAGTGCCTGAAAGGTTCTCGTAACAGGGCCTTAGTCAATCCATCAGCCAGCATGTCGCCCGTAGGCGTATAGTCCACTCTGATCATGTTCCTCTCTGCGGCTTCTCGCAACCAGTGATTATGTATATCCATATGCCGCAACTTCGTCTGTAACAGGGCGACGTCGGCGTTAATAAGCCGAATGGTCTGTCGATTGTCGCATTACATATTCAACGGTCCAGCATCCAGGGTAACTCCCAGTTCTTTAATCAGTCGAAAGCTAAATAAGGCTTTTTTTGCAGCCTGCGCAAAAAACAATAACTCCGTTTTTGTTGTAAAAGTAGTTATTATATCCTACTTGTTCGTCCGCCATCCTATTACTTTTTTAAATAACTTTATAACATAGGTTTGGAAGCTTTTTCGATCGATCGTGTTATCCGTAAAGAAAGCGTCGTTCCAAGTATTTAACGAATTTTTACCCCCGAACTGCAACGTTAATGTCTTGGTCCTAATCAGGTATAATATAACCCGATCGGCAGCTTTGTAATACGCGTCGCTAGGGTTCAGGTTAAATCGGGCAAATCGGGATACTGCAAAGGTTATATCAGGTCGTATATTAACTGCCACGTATAGGATGGAACCGATTTTTTTCTGGTATTTATTAACGGAGTCTGGATAGGCCAAATCATGATTCGGCAGTAGTTCGACGCTTATTATTGGCGTATCTGGAAGGTTATTTAAATTTTCTTTTAGGACTAGGTTAGCCAGTTTGTTTATAAAGTTAAATTAGGAAAGCCAGATTTTTTTTTTAGCTTTATCTTTAATTATTTCGATCCTTAGGAACCATTATAGGTCCTTACTTCCTGTAAAGGTATATCGCTCCCTTATCTACTAAATCACCTAATCGACGAAGTCTTAATCTTTCTTGCGGTACGCCGTAACGATATCGTTTACAAAAAAAAAGATAAGCATTTTTTAACGAATAAAACAATAAGGTTTATAAGGAACGGGGCTAAATCCTAAATTCTTAAACGTTCTAGTAAATTCTTTTTGCTAAAGCAAAGGTAATTCCCTTAGTCCATATAATGCCTTCTTAATTAGGAGAATCTTGTTACGATGCGGGTATTTTAAGGGTATTTTTATGTATACTTTATAGGGTAGGTTGGCATTAACGAAAGCGTTTACCGCGTCGTATTGCTTAAGCTTTAGGTCGAATTTGGCTGCGATAGCGATTAAGGTTTTAAATAATTTTCCAACTAAAGTAAATGCGTATGTATTGCCATAAGCGTTTTTTAGCTGTTAATTACCCCGTACGACGAAACGTGCCTTGCATTTTTACAACCAGCCATGTTTGTCGAACTTGTAAATATATATTTATATATACCTTAAAACCTGTTTCCTTTTAACAGAAAACTGATTAATAACCTTTTAGGATTGCATCTTTTTGTGACTTTATAAATAGGCCTTTTCGGCTTTACGAAATAATTCCCTTAACGGGTATATATTTAGCTTTTTATGGCCTTGCGGCGGTGGCGGTAAATTGCGCCTATATACCCGGTTTCGCAACCTAAGGATTTTATGTATTTTCGTATCGAAGCCTTTCCGATTAAGGTAACGCGTATTTCGGGTAATTATCTTTCCTAAATTTCCGTAGCTTACCGGCCGATTATCGATCATATTAACAAAGTAAGTTAATCGTTTTGCGTTAAACGCGGCTTCCTATATTTTGTAATCGTACCGATAATTATTTTTTCGACGCGGAACGTACGGGAAGTTTACGTTTATAACCCGTAGGATACTTTCGTTTTTTACCGTTATTCTGGGTTAAACAAAACGATAGGAGCTTAGGGTTACCTTTATTATTTTCGTTGGCGTACTGATCGTAACAGTTATCAAAGCAGACGTTAATGGAGGTAATGGGCCAAGGAACGGAAGTAGTTCGAATATAGCGGTCGTATAAGGGTGATTAGTTTTATGCGAGTAGGTTTGTTTTTTCCCATTCCGTACGTTTCGTACGTTTATGCCATTTTGGAACTACTTTTTTTGTTTAACCGGTAGCTGAATTATTCCGCTTAAGTTTTCGTTTTCTTTTTGTATTTGTACATTTGGATAGCCTGGGCCCTAATTAGGTAATTTTATTTGTCGTAGTAGCTTCTGTAGCTCTTTTTCTGTAACGTATAAAAGGTCGTCTTTTAGGTTTTTGATATTACCTAAAAAGGTGGCCTTTTCGTTAAATAGTACGTTTCGAATGGCGATAACCTTGTTAATTAATGGGTTCCAGATCTCGTAGATATTCGTAAATCGGTAGCCGACGAGAAACCCAATCCATGCCTTGGGGTTCAGCTTTTGGAGTTTTTGTTCTTTCTTTATGGCGGCAGCTGTTATAGCATAAGCCATATAGCTATATATTTGCAGGTAGGCCTGTTAAGGCTTCCGATTAAGTACTGCAACGCCGTCCCTATACGCCAGGTAAATGTAGTAAACCTCGTATGGGCTTTGCCAGAAAAGTACGTATTTGGGGGTACGGTTATACAGATATACTGCCGCTTTAAAGATGTATACGATCAGAAACGAAGGTAACTTAACGTTATTTCGTATCGCAGTCGCTTTTTCCTTGATTATATCCTTTAAGTGCTTTGCACCTCCGTTTTAGGCCTGGGTATGCGGTATTAAAGGCTTAAGTTTGATACTGAAAAAAGGCGATTAAAGCATATTTCGAAGCTGGTAATTTTTCAAGATCTCGTTGTCGCATTCGAATACCTGTAGGAAAACCTTATCCTGGTTCTTTAGAACCCTTAGGAGGTATCGAAACGCTGTAATTAATATATCTTACTTTCGATTTTTTAGATAAATATCCCAGATGTATCCTAAGTACCTGTCGGTCGCAAACATAACGTATCTGTATCCTTTAAGGTCTTTTTCGAAATTTATGAAATCGATGGCGATTCGCTGTCCTGATCGGGAGATTCCTTTCCTCGGCTCGCGGCGTATTTGCCTTTTGGCTTTCGCCTTGCTATATGCTTGGCATTCGACTGTTGTAGAACCCTTCAGGCGGATTCCCCTTATATAAGACTGCAACTGGGTGATCACTTCGGGCCTTAAGTATCCTAGTCTTAGGTGCCATATCGTACCGTTACCGATTCGTGGTGGTCTCGCTGTATATAAATTAACGTTTCGTTTATAAGCTGCAAAGGCTGCATAGGTAGCTATTACGCTGATAATTTCGATAACGAATTGATTAAACTTATTTATTAACGTAGTAATTACTTGATTATATTTATTTCGAATAAAGTTGTTAGTTTCCCGGTTGTCCTACCAATACCCCTTTTTTCGGAGTTACCGGAGAGATACCAGGTTACATGCGAAATCCTCGCAGTAGGTTACGTTATACAGACGCAGCGCTTTAAGGCCCTTAAGGTTTTAAAGCAGTATATTTACTTTTCTATATCCTTTGATCGGGACGAAACTGTTCCCTGCGTACATACCGTCGCCTTGGATGGTCGTCTTATAATTTAGGAACCTGCTGATTAAATTAAAGATATATATGGTAAACCCTAAATCCAAAATAGCCGAATTTTTTAGGGGGTAAAACGTAACATTTATCGCATTGCGTTAATTAGAAATTAAAAAGTACGTTAATATTTATCTTACTTCCTTTAGGAGTTAATCTATCTTTTGGGTAGTTAATTTTTTTATAATTTTCGACAGACGGTTAATCTTTTCCTTTAAGGATTGATTAAAAGTAATCCGGTTCTGGACTAATGCTGAAATTCCTTTATTAAGTTTGAACTTTGCTGGAGCTTTGTTAGGGAACGCGTAATAATATTGGGGTAACGTATACCCAGGGTTTAGGCACGCTTTGTACCGGGTTCCTTGTGCGTTTAACTTTTAACGCTTCCGTTTGTTGCTGCTGTTGTTTCGGCTCGCTTAGGAACTTCCACGATTACTTCGTTTCGGCCCTTTGGCAAAGGTCCTATTACGTGGCTAATTGTTAATATCTTTAGTCTTTTCCTAATCAGGATCGTTTTAACTAGAGGAGTCTGTTGGGGTTCTATGGAAGGTCGGGAACGTTGCTTTAACGTTTTTTGTTAACTGTTATGGATTCGTTATAGTCCAGTAATTTAAAAAACTAGCCCTAATTTTTAAGTAATTAATCGTTCTTTTTTCGATTTTATCCTGCTTAAAAAGCATAAATAAATTCGACTAATTAGGTATAATTGGCGCTATTACTGCATATAACTAATTCGTCCAGATAATTGGCATAATTGTTTCGGGAACCCCGTAACGCTAGCCTTAAGCTATAATTTCCTGCCATTTCGTTATTTATTCATTAAATTTTTTAACGGCTTTCGAAGCTTGCTTTAATCGTTTTTCGTATTCGCATTTGGTATTTATAAGCAATCGGCTATCGTAAACCTTTCCTGATTGTTATAATTTGGCGTATTAGCCTTTAAGGTCGTTATCTGGGCTTAAGCAGGTCTGCTTGATCGATGGGGAAACGTTATCAAGAACCCATTTTATAAGTTCGTTGGAATTTTTTCGAAAGGTTTTGTATTTCCGGTTTAAATAGGTATAGGTCGTAAAATCCTAATTATAAGCTTATCTGCTTTCGGTCGTTATTTCGAGGGTATTTATCGGATGGCTTGTATGATCGATTTCTTCGGTAGTTCCTCCGAAGGATGAGAATAGGGATAAAGTTGTAATGGTCGGGGTGTTAGTTCGCGTTTAAGGACGAATTCGTCTTTTTGGATAGGAGGCAATAACTGGTGCTGTAGGTTTAACAGGTTGTGGAACGTTCTGATTAGGATCAATATAGTCCCACAGGTTATATGCCTTGGCTCTGGTCTTGAATTCGTCCTTGAATTTGTCCCAGTCCTTAGGACCGGTGTAGATAACTGCGGACGTCGACAGTACGGTCGCCATTATGGCTAATGAAGCATATAGATAATTGTTACTGATGTACAGCCTATATCGTCTCAGCCACAGCTGATCAATTGATAGATAACACGAATTGAGCGAATGAGACTCTTAATTGTCAGATATAGGGGACATCAGTTGTGTTGTATTGGATGACTAGCTGCAGGCGCTCTAGAGCACGCACTCCTCATTTTATGGAGTCTAGTCACGGAACCTATATGTTCCGATCAGGGAAAGCCTTTCCGTATATGGGGTGCTAGCGCACCCCCTGCTAGCTGACAATTTCGATCGTGAACGTAGAATTCAGGATGCTAAGGATTTTATTGCGGAAGGTGGTTCCGAGACCCTTGCGAGCGTGCGATTCGATATACCCCAGTCAACCTTGTTACACCGCGTCCATGGTTCCAAATCGCGTTCCGAAGCTCAAAGTAACGCGCGCAAGCTTTCGGACGCGGAAAAGCAGAAGCTCGTTAACTGGATATTGCTTAAAGAAGTATGCGGTCGCGCCCCGACGAAGAAACAAGTCCGTCAAATGGCCGAAGCTTTGCTAAGCCCGGAAGGGACTATCGGAAAACACTGGGTTGATCGTTTTATCGAACGCCACGATAAGATATATACGAAAAAAGGCCGAGTTATACCTCGGGAGCGTTTCGAAGTACGCGATCGTAACGAAATTTACGAGTTCTTCCCCCTTGTAGCCCAAATCCGAACCAAATATAACATCCAGCCTGCGAACGAGTATAATATGGATGAAACGGGTGTTCAAAAGGGGGAACAAGCCGATGGAATGGTCGTAGGAAGCTTGGAAACAGCCCGTACGAGGCTTGGGGAGTCGGGAGCAACGTTATGGGTTTCTATCATCGAGTATATCGGCTTTACATACGGGAAAGGTACGGCCGCATACATTTTTAGTGGCCTTACGGTATAAAAGCAATGGTTTCCCGACGATATCGAAGAAGCTAAATATACATCAACCCCGAAAAGGTGGACCAATAGCGCCGTTGCGTTAGAATGGTTAAAGTCCATTTTTTTCCCCGAAATTAAGCCGCGTTTCTTTCATAAATGGCGACTACTTATCCTAAATGGCCATATTACCTACGTATCCCTTGCTTTTATGTGGAAATGTATAAAGAACAGGGTCGCTCTTGTATATCTGCCACCTTATTCGAGTACTGACCTTTAACCACTCGACGTTTCCGTCTTTTCCGTTCTTAAAAAGGAATATCGCAAGGCGCTGCGCGAGGCCGGCGGAGTCCTCGCGACTGCCCCCTAATATAAGCGCCGCATGCTAAAAGCATATCGTAAGGCCGCAGAGATCGCCTTTACCGACAAAACCATCAAAGCCGGATGGCGTCACACCGGCATACTTCTTCTTAGGCCCGAAGCGGTATTGAAGGACCCCGAAATAGCACCCCAGCCGGCCCCTAAGCCGAAAACACCCCGGAAAAGGTGATCACAACTCGTAACGAGGTTCTCCATACTCCTTATAGGGCTAAAGAACTACGGAGAAGCATACGAACGGCCGTACGCAACCATGCGAAGGCATCTCGCGATATACGGGGTATAGTAACTAAAGCGGCTAAGGGACTTGACGATCTTAACACCGAAAATACAACGCTCCGTTACGAAAATCGCAACCTGCGAACGAAACTCGAAAAATACGAACGTCCCAAACGCCAAACAGTTGCTAAGCAGCCGAATAAGATTTTTGCGAATTTAGCAGACATCAGGTCGGCTAAGAACAAAGCAACTAAGCGTTTGAAGCTTATAGAGACTGGCGATCAGGTTACAATTGACAGTTATATTGAAAAGCAACCTGCTAAGAAACGGCAGCGCAATTCCAAATAGCCTAGATAGCTTTATTTAATCATGAAATACGTTGTTGCGTTGTTAAACGACTTCTGAATGTGTAGGTTACTATCAATTTGTATGTGTTTTGCCTATTCATTGCTAGGGTAATTCATTAGGTGGGGTCCGAGGTTAATCTCGATGAGGTAAAAATAGCTACAACTAAGGAAAAGCGATCCCGCAGATTCGAACAGCGCGTCCCACCAGTAGCAAAGCTAAGTCACGGCTTAGCAAACAGACTTAGCCTTCAGCTGGGTCTGACACTCAACGCGTAATGCAACTAGGTAGATTTCCGCGGATGGACATAACGCACAAATGCGAGCAATGTGGTCTTTCAACATATCGTCTTCATCAACGCCGTCATTCTCTGGGAATGCAAGCCTAGAAGCGCGGCAACCATCCAAGGCTATTAGGGGATATGGGTGTTGCAAGGCTTTATCGACTTTGATTACAAGCATTGAAGTCAGAAGTGGTTGGTAATTGCGTAATAATCTATAAACACATCGTCCGTAGTGGGCTCACGATTGACATGTCTTCACCGTCTTTTTGAAAACGGTCAACTATACATTCTCCAGAACTCGGTAGGTTAAGAAGCCCAGGGGTATTGCGACCAAAAGCACGCACGCGTAGCATCGCAAGAACACTCCCTTTTTACAGCAACTTGTACGCCAGATTGCCCCTCGTCAAGGCCGTACTCTGAGAGCTGACTGAGAGAACATTGACCGCATGCTTGGAAATCCGGATGAAGTCATCGCATGACGTATGGAGTATAGAGGCTACCAGTTCAACTGGGTAGACGTCTCACTGTCAACGAGTCGCCTTTCAGCTATTCGGAGTGGGTTCCGAGGAAGGGGTGCTCCGTGATAAGATGTTTCCGCAGTCGTGTTTAACTGAATAGCGAACGTGACGGCGCGAACCATATCCCTATAGCCGACAGGCGATTTCCCACCTTGGGTGTTAAGCCGCATCTATACCCTTATGGTCCCCATCATCAGATGGATTCTCAATACATGGCCCAGCCCTGCGTTAATCGGGCGTCAGCAAAACGTCGCTCCCTCGCAGGCAACGGTACAACGGATTCGCAATGCTGTGCTATCGACTTACCCCGCTAGCTGAGATGACCTGGCCAGTGATCCAGGAACCATCCCTGCCGGCAATTGCTGTCACGATGTTCGCAATCTCCTCGGCGGTGCCCAGCCGGTTCTGGATCGGTGTTGCGGCCTTCTGCATGTCCACGATCTCCCTGGGGATGTTGTCGAGCATCTCGCTCGGGACCGGGCCCGGGTTGACGCAGTTCACTGTGGTCCCGTTGCCGCCGAGCTCGGCGGCCCAGCTACGCGTCAGGCCCTCAAGGGCGGCCTTGGAGGAACAGTAGAGGCTGAGGTCCTTGAAGCCGGCGCGGCCGCCCACCGAGCCGATGTTGATGATGCGCCCGTTCGCGTTAAGGTGGAGCAAGATGGCCTGGGTGAGGAGGATCGGCCCGCGAACGTTCAGGTTATAGACGGTTTCGTAGTCTTCGACGCTAATCTCCGAAAGGGGCCTGACTCTCTCGAGGCCGGCGTTGTTGACAAGGATATCTATCTTGAAATCACTGCCACGCCAGCTGCTGAGATCCGATACTAGTGCTTTGGCGCCATGGACGCTGCTGAGATCAGTCCGGCAGGCGTGCACGTCAGGCTTGTGTGGAAACGCTCTAATCTGACCTGCGAGCTTTTGGATTAGGGCGTCGCTGCGCGGAGATGCATACACCAGGACAGTCTGTTTTGCGCCTTAGTTAGCCTCGTTTATCTCGTCGTGGGAGATTCGAGATACGTACTGCGGCCCCCCTCCGCGCGAACTCGAGGGCAATTGCAGCGCCGATGCCTCTTGACGCTCCGGTCACCACGGCGACCTTTCTAGCGAGCGGGAGATCGTAGTCTCCCATGTCGAATTTGAATGTCTGAACTTAATCAAGGCCTAACGGGATAGCTCACTCGATTGAGCTCCAGAGACTGAACTTAATCTACACATATCATCGCAGGTTCTCTTTATAACTAGGTATTTACCCACATCGTCGATCCATCCGTGATGCTAGCAGAGATAAGGCGCAAATACGTGATTAACATCTAAACTGTTACGTCATCGGCGTTCTTCTAAACTCCGATATTGCGTGGATTGTATATCCGAAGGAGATAGGAGCTAGCGCCAGGAACGGATACAACAGGCGACACAGCACCGCATAGTAACGCAATTGGCGGCGAGTGAAATACGGCGGAAAACCTCGATGGATCGGTGTTAGCAGATATGTCTACGAAAGTAGATGACGGACGGATTTCATATGGCGGAGCATGAGTGGACACTGGGAGCGACCGCCAAGCGCGTCTCTCGATCCGGATACGGTTCGGTAAGAGCCGTTTCCTTTTCTCATTAAGGGCCACAATGGGACAATGCATCAACAGCAAAACCATAGCGGAGGAAAAGAGTGGAGGGGAAAAGTTTATTAATCTCATTGCGCTGTCTGTAAATCATCGATATATCCCAGCCACTCCCTGTTCTCGTCGCAGACCCTAGCGAACTCCAAGAGCAACCTCCAAACGTACAATAGCATGTCTTCTCTCCGTAGCACTTTGGCACCCCATGATGCCCCTTCCTCTGCGATGAACCGTGCGGCCTCGTCACCCTTCCTATCCCGCGTGAAGTAGTCGAGGACGGCGTACAGGTCCTGTAGCGTGTTATCCAAGGGCGCAAAGTGCAACCAAGGGACAAGGCGGTCGTCGTGCCACTCAGCGTAGATGGTAGATTTGAGCGGCAGAGAGGTGGAGGAGAGCAGGCCTCGGAACCTAGCGCTAAAGCTATTGCCGTCGGCGTCGGGCATGAATTTGTACTTGTACTGCTCAACCATGGGGACGCTCTCGAC
This sequence comes from Monosporascus sp. mg162, assembly GCA_004155945.1. NCBI lineage: Eukaryota > Fungi > Ascomycota > Sordariomycetes > Xylariales > Monosporascus > Monosporascus sp. mg162. Next base: position 38,839 of record QJNY01000566.1, on the reverse strand, counting down.
ATCGGAAAAGTACGGCCGCACGTAGGTGCAATTGGAATCGGCGGGAAAGCACAGGAGGTTGACGAACCCGACGTCGGCGAACTCTTGCAGCCACTCGCCGATCTTGCCCTCTCTCCTTCGGGGGAAGTCATACTTGGCAAGGGGTGGCATCTCGAACGTCATGGCACGGGATCGGGTTCTCTCGACCTCCGAGACAGTCGTTCCATTAAGCATCTCAATTAGGCGGTGGCGCTGGAAATGTGTCCAATTTTCCTTTTTATTGCGACCTCCCGACGCGACCCCCCGCCATACCACGCCCGTCTTCTTCTGGCTCCAAGGCGGACCGTGCGAGTCTCCGCCAGAGTAGAAGGGGTCGTCGGTCAGATACATCGCGCCGGGAATAAGAATCTCGTTGTTGGTTAGCAGTTTGGATCCTCCGAAGAGGGGTATCAGTTCCTTGCTGGTGGACAAGCTCAGCGGCTCGACAAAGGTTCCGTGCATTCCTCGTATGTGCGGTTGGATGCACGGGTCCATGGAGGCTGTGAAGTTGCGCACGTACCCACGGTACTGATAGTCCGGATTCCAGCCCTCGGGGACGGACGGGGGCACCACCAGGTCCTCGATCGGCCCCACGTTACGCGACGGGGCGTCGGGCGCGCAAGTAACTCTAGTCAGGTCCCAGTAGTCTGCTGCTATTACCCAATGCGGGTCGTAGGGTTTGATTTCTCCCTTGGAGTCAACCTTAGCCAGACCCGTGTAATTGGTCATGACCTTGTCGAGGGGCACCACGGAGCGGTAAGACCGTTCCACTTGGACATACTCCTTTATCTGTTGCCAGGGCACCAACAGGCGCGACTCGTCCATATAGTTGATGGGCATATCGACGTCGGGCAGGTATGGGGCTGCCTCGGCGACAAGGGCAGTCCACAGCTGCAGCCACGGGACCATGCCTTCGGTGTTGCCCGTCCCGTTGGCGACTCCGTTCCGTACATGGACAACATGGTGCCAGGACGAGGCTCTTTCGGCTATCGTTAGGGGTTCAAGGGCCCAATAAGGTGCAAGATCGGCATATATGCGGTCAAAGAAAGACTCGACAACGATGGCGTCGTGGGTTACAGCATAGTCAAACCACGCATCGAAACCCGGCGGAGGGTGGCGTTGACGTCGCTTCCGGTACTGGTCGGCCGCGGAGGACAGATTCAGGCTCCGGTGATCCAGGAGAGCCTTGTGGTAGGCATGGGCGTCACTGATGAGCTTGTCGATGGGATGGGTGGCGTTGCCATGCCAGAAGTTTTGGAAGAATTTGGCGCCGGTGTCGATGAAGGAGCCCTCGGGGCGACGGAAGAGGAGGATGGTCGAAAGGGTTACGGAGACGATGAAGGCGATGACTGCGTATCGAAGAACGGCCTGCCACCTCAGGGAGGAATGCAGGTGTCCCTCGGGAAGGCTCAACAGCCACAGGCGGAAGCGGTTCGGAATCAGCATCGGGGGGGGCTTCCGTCAATGGGAAGGGAACGATTCAGCTGATCTTGCAATGGCAACCGGGACAGACCTTCATCGTGTCAGGCTAAATTGCAGATGCGATGACGATCGGATTGGATGCGATTCGATGTAAAGGATTACCGGTTACTTCAGGGAAATATAAAGGATTAAATGAAGGAATAGAAAAGGGGAGAGGAGAATATCGGTGGGGGTTCGCATCGCGTAGAAGAGGCTGAATGGGCGTTAGATAACACCAGGCACTAGTTAGTCTCCTGAACTTGAATGGCAAACGAAGGACTCCGTATATAATAACTCTTTCTTTCGTACCTCCATGCACGCCCAAGTGTATACATATAAAAGCCGTAGTGCATGCATCTGATAGTAGGTACCTTATACATGTACAATACACATGGGTATTTTCTGTTAGTTGCCTGCATGCGATCCACTTTGTACGTCCATGTGAGTTGCCCATATAACACATGGGAATGGATATAATCTAGCGGCTTCGTTATGCTTCGTCCTGTCGTGAGCTAGTAAAGTCGATCTGGAAGACAGTGGCTTATGTATATCCCATACAACTTCTTTTCCACTCTACTTTTAACCACTTTTCGCAGCAACTGGGCCTGTGGAGGAAACTAACAGAAAATACTGCTTATTGTACATGGTAAGCCGTAATTACGGAGTTCGGCCGCAAAAGTGGGCCTACCCTGTCCGAGCTATGCCGCTCCCGGGCTCATTTTACCTACCTACATGCGATATTTTAGGTGCCTAAATTCCCGGCAGCAACCAGCCCGCTCCTCCAGAACGTGACCGAACCCCTGATGCCACAACCATGAGGAATAGTTTACCAAGGGCTTAAGGTAGGATAAGCTATATCTGCTAATAGCTTCTTAGTTATCCGTGAAAAGGTCAAGGCTGGAAGCTTTAAAATCCAGAGATGGCGAAGAGGGTGCCAAACCGAATCCAGGCTACTAACCACCTGCCCACGCCAGATTTTCTAACCATGGATACCTACGAGCGATATTTTCAACCATAAGGGAATACGGAATCATCTATGCAACAATTCTATATTGGTGACCCGTAAGTATTAACTTTTTACGACTTATTAATTTCCGCAGTGGGTAGTGAATGGGTATCCACGTGCGGGGATTGTCAGACCCTACCCGAATCCATAAAGCTCTGCTCGGTTGGTTGCCCGCCACGCAAACTTATCTGACTAAGGCCGAATATATGGTGTTGTTGCCATGTGGCTACCCAACAGATAACCCTGATCTGGTTGCCTCGAGGGGGTACCTCGGGTCGTACGACGCATAGGACTGTCTTGATGACTGCTCCGTTAAACCCTCTTCTATTTATGGCGCTTTCCCTCACCACCCCAGAATTTGACAAACTACTTTACTGGAGGCTAGCATCATATACCTCCTTAGAAAGAACTACATCAACCTTGTTTGAACCATCATGAGAAGCCTGCTGCTCGGCGGCTCCATGTTGGTCGCGGCATTGGCATTCTATTTTACTCAATGGGCCACGCCGTCGACGCCGCGGATTCCGCAGGTAATAGGCCACAACAACACAGTGCTGTTTCTAGTAAACAGCGAACATGGTCTTTCTAACGTGTTTGTGGCGACGGCATACGCCTTGTTAGAGCGGCATCCTCAAGTCCATGTGCACTTCGCATCCTTTCCGCCCATGGCTTCTAGGCTGAAGCGCATTTCGCTGCACGGCCGCCGGAAGACGCCATCCGCGCGGGACGTCGTGTTCCACGAGCTTCCTGGCCATCTATCGTTCGTAAATGCCATGGCGACGTCGGGGAGGACGTTAACTAGCATCATGCACCCGCCCGGCCCGGCCGGCATTAGTACTGCGTGCAAGGATATGTCCTTCTATGTCTCTCCGTGGTCAGGGGAAGATCACGTCACTCTCTATGAAGAGCTCACAGGTATCGCCAAGTCCATTTTTTAGATGTCCGGGTGAGATCGGCTCATATCTAAGCTTCATCGTAGGTGTAATAGACGAGGTCGATCCCGCCCTTGTTGTATTAGATGTTTTCTTCCGGCCTGCTATCGATGCGACACGCAAGCAGAATAGACTGCATGCTTTTATCACTCCAAACACCGTCATTGAGAGCTTCCCTCATGAACAACCTTACTTAGGGTGGTTGTGGAAGTATCCGGTGTACGTATACGCTTCTGATTGAGCTACGTATGAACAGGTGGCTATACGCCGTCTTTGTGTGCCGTGCGTCCTGAACTTCAAACTCACGTAATGTCGCAGTATGGGCTCTGGCATTCCGTATCCAATCCCGTGGAGCAGGGTGCCGGAGAACGTGTATATGAACCTACGGTACTTCTACGCCTTAGTCCGAATGCCCCATTACAGGGCCACACAGAAGTTCCTCGAATCGAAAGGGCTTACCGACCGAGTAAGCTGGTTTAATCTACACAATCCGGACGTGCCCTGGTTCTCACAAACTCTACTCGGCGCCTCGACGCCGCTCGACGTAATTCCCCCCAACGTAACCTGCACCGGACCGATAAGCCTGTCCCTTTCGACAGCAGAAGAGCAGAGTCCTGCCTTGGCGCGGTGGCTCACCCGTTCGCCAACCGTGCTGATAAACCTCGGCAACTTGTTCTCCTGGACCGAAAACCATGCCACGGCTATGGCGCAGGCCGTTGCGGACGTGTTGCACGAGAGAACGGATCTGCAAGTGCTTTGGAAGTTCCGCAAGGCCGTGGTCGACGCCGAAGGGACGATTTACGGCGATGAATTCGCGTCCCCCGTGCGTCCCTTCCTCGAGAGCGGACGCGTCAAGATGGAGCCGTGGTTGGAAGTGGACCTGACGTCTCTCCTAGAGACCGGCCATATCGCTGCTTCAGTACACCACGGCGGTGCGGGCTGCTACCACGAGGCGCTCGGGTATGCATGGGCTTACTCTCTTCCCAAGTTCAAATACTAACGCAATATCTTGCAATAGGACCGGAGTACCCCAGGTAGTATTGCCCCTATGGCTGGACCATTATAGCTTTGCACAGCTGGTTGAGGACGTTGGGATCGGTGTCTGGGGGTGTCGGGAGACGAGCCCCTACTGGACAGCCGAGTGCCTTCGTCATGCCCTGCTTCAGGTCCTGGATAGGAGCGGAAATGGTATAACTATGCGGGAGAAGGCAAGGCGGTTCGGCAATCTAGCTCGGAGAGACCCTGGTCAATATGTCGCAGCGCGGGAGATTGCGAAGTTGGCTGCCTCTGGGTATGGTTCTTAATAAGGCCATCTTTTGCAGTTTGAAGCGCCAGACGTAAGGAGAGGAGCTCGCAGTGCTTCTTGCGGTCCTCCTGGCTGGACAGGTAGGTTGTCGAATGGTCAACGTTGTGGTATCCATAAACTCTCCTGGCTGAAAATAGTCCTCCGCGACACAGCTTTGGATATGGGGAAATCTCTGCATTCATTCAAGTTATTGTATAGCTCCGATGCGAGAGGGACGACAAGTATTTAGAAGTACCAAAAGGGGCCGGAATAATTAATCGAACACCGGGTTATTTTCTGCCAAAGATGTCCCGTAACGGCCCCGCACCTACGTTAGGACAAGACCCCTTTAAATCTCAGCTGTGTGCCTCCTAGGTATTAGAGCAACATGTCGAGTTTGGCTCTTGTGACTACACACAAGATATCGTCTCTAGTTCTCTACAGTGAGCCTGATTGCCAAAACTACTCTTCGCACTCAATACACATCCACCTTAGGTCTGCACAGCACCCTACTATCTTCCGGCAGCATTGAGCACGTGCGAGATACATGAAGCTGAGCCATCATGGCGACCACTCTATGGTTGTTAATTTGACCGTATAAGTCTGTTAGCCATATAGGAGCCGTTGAAGCCCTGCCCGCGCGTGCCCCTGTGAATTGCTTTCGGAAAATACTCCGGGAGGCAACTCCCACCAAGTTTCGGTCCTCCTCGGAGCGAACACTACAACTAAAGCCCGGGCAGGCCGAGCAAGTTGCGCGCTTGAACAAAGTATCGACAGTCTAAGTGACGATCCGGATCATGTTCGCTTATTATAGTCGCTCTCATCAGCCGCTTCTTTTAGGGTGCCACCGAATGGCATGCTCGACATAGGCGCCGTGGATTCGAAGTCGTAGGGTACCTCTAAGTGGGTTATCCAAAGGTCCACAATCAGAAATAAAGCAAACTCTCTTGGTTTTTGGAATGTATAACGCGGCCAGGGTCCGCGTACCAGCCCGGCATGGCGTTTTGGACGCGAGGCTTACGGGTGTTGCCACTTCTTATCGCTCGGCTAATTCTCAAAACATACTCAATGTCGAACTTGCGGTGTGGCTTCGGTTCGAGGCTGCGCGTCCAACGAGCACAGAGTATCCCGGAAGCAGACGCCGGGGTTGGCAAGATAAGTGAGATAGACAGTCTCGCACGTGCGTGCGCCGGAATCCAGAGCCACACCTACCAGGTAAGATCCACCAAATTTCAACTGTAGAGCACTTCAAGCAAAAAAAAAAAAAAAAAAAATTAGTCTCTCCCTCCCCCCAAACGAGCTGGAGTAACCCACCAACTCGCTTGGGAGCCCAAATTCTAGCGGGAGAAGTCTGCAGAGACGAGGCGCAGGTCAGGACCGCCCATGACCAAAGCAGGAGACCCGGCACTGAGCGAGTCGACGGATCTGAGTGAGCACCGACTAATCACGTTGTCATTCTGGGTGCCAAGATGAGGACAACCCATTCGACGTCCCCTTTGGCATCCTTTAAAGGAGTCCAGTGGGTCATCAATTTCTCCTGCTTAGAAACTCTCGTCATCTTCCTCTCTAGCTTCTCGGCCGAGCCACTTCTCACGTGGTCTGCGTCGGCAGAAGTGCTTGGTCGACTGCTCGCGCGGCGATTCTGCTTCCTACTACCGAAAAGCCCACCACGGCCGGGGTCGACCAGGATCTCCACGCCTACCGGCTTGCCAAACTCGATCCGTTCCCTGACCAGGGACTTCAGGGACTTTGTGATGGATGGCGAGCGCCCCTGTTGCTCGAGAAACTGGAATATCCCGAGCCCAGTGGCGTCTCCGCGTATAGACAGCAGCTCGGCGGCCGCCTCCGAGTAGAAGGCTATTTTAAGTTTGAGATTCTGCCTCCTCCGAGTACCCACCGTCGGTGTCGGCGTTGGCTGTCTCTCGATGATCGATGATGGAGCGAACTGCTCGCAGGCTAGCACGAAGTAGTGTGAGTAGACAGGCGGGTTTGACGGGACCCCGGTCGGAGGCAGGGCTTCTTCGCTTGGCCGCCGGGTGCTGTACCCCGAGGGACTTGCCGCGAGATGATACTGCTCTGTCGCTGGCGGAGGTGGCGAAGGACTGCGCTGCATCATTCGGAACTGCTGTAGAAAAGCGGACCGGGGGGTCGATCTTGTGGGACCGTCTCCGCGCATGGCACTATCAGCTCTATCCAGCGGTCTTTCTCCGTGGACTCTTTTCGTAGTAGATGCTGTGCTCTCGCCGAGTGAGTCCGCCTCGGCCGGCACGTCAGGATTATGGCCGCGATTCAGGACTCGCAGCAGATCCCTCCGGCTCGTGACGGACTCGGAAACATCGATCTGGGCCCAGAGCCAATACAGGAGCTGCCCCTGGTCATCTTTCAGGGGAAGCAAGCTGAACAGATTCCAAAACGGCTCCCCATCTCGTCGATAGCTCAGGATGAGCTCTGTCACCTCCCTAGCCTCTAGCAGTCCCCTCTGGATCCGACCGACGGTAGCCGTGTCGGTAGACGGGCCCTGCATACTACACCAATTCCGAGATATGATCTCCGAGGGAGGATGCCTGGTGATTGCCGCGAAGGCATCCGAGGTCGCTGCAATTGCGAGATCCGAGTTCGAGGCCGCGCTGATGCAGAAACTCTCGCCTAGTCCGGGGTATTCCAACTTCGGTGAGCCGATGCCCCACGTGCCGCTAGACAGCGCAAGAGAAGTGCAATACGTAAACTGACGTTGGACGAACCCCGGGAACGCATCCCTCGCTATGCGCCTTCTCACGTGACGAGTGGCGTCATAGAATACAGACTCCATGCGAGGCAATATGGAATGAGCAATTCGCCTGATATCAGCATTGAGCTGCCCCGAGAGTGTTGGTGGGAGGTTAAGCGGATTCTTTGCTGCCGCGGAGGTGAAAGACGTCGAAATAACCGTCAGCGCCGCGGCTACGTCGTCGGTGGCTTGGTTATATTCTTGGATCTATGCCGAGCCGAACTGTCAGCTCGTCCTGTGTCTAAGTGAAATCAGTAAGCGCCCGGGAGACGGTCTGACCAACTTTCACCAAGAACTCGACATCCTCCTCGCATCCCTGGTCTTCGCAATATTCCAACAGTTGACGGGATATAGCTGGGTTGTCCAGCGCCATCTGGAAGGCATCCTGGCCCATGAAGTCCATGAACGGCAGACGCGACCACGGACCGTCCGCCGGCCAAGCATTATCTTCGTGAAGGCTTGTCGGAAAGCTCTCAGTCACATCGCTGGCGTCGTCCTCGTAAAGCACTTCGCTCTGGGTGGGAGAATTGGGCGTGAAGGACTGCGAGTATCCGCTGTCGGGATAGTTGATGTACCTGTCCAGTACCCCTTCGTTTGTGTGGAAGGTAAGTCCCGAATTGCTCCTGAGACGCAGGCACAGATGGTCCGACCGGAACGGATGATGTCGAGACGTCTGAGGCGTCGGCGAAGCGGTAACGGAACGGAGAGGGAGGACAACGGCCAAGGGGCTGTGCCCCGTTGGTATTGAAGCAATGCTACGCCGACGGTCCATTTCTGTGGGAATGTCACACAGCACGTCTGAATCGTGTAAAATTTCCATCTTCCATATCCTCAACATTTAAGACGCTATGGTCCAGAAGCTGTTGGCGCCGCAGGAGAGCACGGATGGCAAGGCCCAGGAAGGCAGCCTAGGAAAAACATCCTGGCGCGGTTTCCCTAGCGCCCGCCGCGACCGACTCAGATAGCTGTTGGCTTCGTGGCGGCGTAGCCTGGAGGAGTTAAGCTTGAATGGGCTATCGTCGCGCAGTGTAATCCGCCAACCGCCGTGATGGCGTCCTTTTGGACCTAGTGGTCAGAATAGTGCGGCGCTATGGCTTGAAGTCCCGCGCCAGCTCATGGAGGCGGGCCAAGATTTGAGGGATCAAGTGGAACCGGGTACAAAACAGAATCCCATCAGTCCTACCAAGGACATATGTACCTATCATAGCTCTAATCGTAGTGCTAGTAGATAAAGACTGTAGGTATTGTGAGTACCGGCAAACCAGAATGTTATATAGATTAGCGACAGCTGTTTTATCTCTACAATACTACTCCCACAGACTGCATTGTATGACAGCAAGTAGTAAAGTTCTTAAACATGGATCCATTCATACTACGATAACCGCAAGTCTAGAGACGGGCGAGGTATCCTGATGGCCAGGGGTTTTGTCCATTCTTAGAGGAGGTTATCGCTGACGTCCCCGTCATAGGCCTACACTGACACCATCGCGGCAATTCATCTTCAGCAAGCCGACACAATATACATTCTCTTCGATGTGCCATTCTTATTCCCACATGACATATTCATAAATTGTGTTGCTTCTAAGCGAAAGGCGTCATTTCTGCTTCAGCTCGTCTTTCATATCCGAGAAGTACCATGTCGAATCAGGTTTAGAGTGCCAACCGCACTTTGAGCAGGTGCCGTATGAATCCCGATCTTCGACAGAGATGCGCGGACAGCGCAAACACAAGCCCTGGAATCGCCCTGTAGTCCTGCTTGCCCACTTTTGCACATGCATATTGACCACGCGCCCCGCGCAGGTGCGGCATTGCTCTGAACCGTCTGGGGTTTTGTAGGAGAAGTGTTGAAGCGCAGTTATGTCATCTGTCAGATCCTGAATGCCGAAAAAATGTGAGGCCCCACACTATGGCGGGACACTATCAGGTCTTAAATCTCACATCATCGGTTAAGGTGTGCCCACGGTGTTCTTCAAAAGGGTACGCCTCTGTTGCTCCTAGTGCTTCAAGATAACTAGCGAGCCCTGACATGTGGCACGGACCGTTGGGATGATTGATGAATGTCTTATACAATATGTAGATTCTGTTCTCCAAATGTGTACGGGTGCTGGCTCTTGCTTTCCGAAGTTGGGCTACATTGGTTTGTCAGTCCGTATCTCTCAAGTCAAGCCCGGATCCTCTCTAGTATCTACCTACCGATGACTCTCTTCGGCATATGCATACGGTATCCCCTCGAACGAGTATCTTCAGCGATGAAGGGGCAGTACTCTTCGAGTTGACCAGTACTGTTATAGACAGGCCATCGTGTGACTTGAGCAAAAGATTCGTTGGAGTCCGAGCCTAGGACATACGTCGGAAACAGTAGCTGCTCAAACTCTCTTTATTGGGCAGTTGTTTCTCAAACCAGCCGAGGAACCATCCCTTAATGATATCAGACGAGACCAGGTATTTGCCGGCCATGACGCAGTCTTGCGCCTTGGTGTCGACCAGAGTGAGCACTCGCCAAACCTCAATAACTGGCAACTTGTACATTGATTGGAGCAGTTCCGTCTTTGTATCACGTTCGCCTGCGAGCAGACAGCGGAAGAGTAGTTCCAGTGATCGGGTGGTAGCCCCCGTGTCCTCTTTAAGTGTCCATATCTGCTTTTGACCTTTGTTAAATGGCGTCTCGGGTCGATGAGGACCTTGAACTTTTCGCTCTGGGATCTGAGTAACTCGCGGACGACTTGGAAGGTTGTGGTGGTCTTCTTGGGAACTTCGTAGACGGTTATAGAAATATCCGCATCAAGGTGAAGTTTGATAACTTCTCCAGCACCCGGATTTGTCCCATCCTGAGACCGTTAGTTCTTGTAATGTGTTATTTCTTTTAAGGATACTCACGCTTTCCGCCGTGCCGCTCATCTTAATGGTGACCGTCGATTGCCGTAGAAGGTCAGCAGGTCACCGGCCAATATCCCACGGCAAGCAGAACCCGTACGGATTCGAGCCGCCTTGCCTAGCCGAGAAGCACAGTTAGATCAATTATATTCATCCCAATAACGAGACTTAGTCCGCCTACAGAGGAGGCCCTCAGGTTTTGGGAAGGAAAGGCTGAGACCGATCATCAGCAGAGAACAGCTAGGTGGCCGTGACAAGGAAAAGGACGTGACATCAGAAAACGGCGAGGTCCCTTTGCCGCCTAGATAGGTCAAAGCCGACCGAGGAAATATACTTACCAGAATCTGGAATAGAAGTTCGTGATCTTATGAAAAGGCATGTAAAGAACACGGTGAGGGAGAGTTGAGTGGAAACTGAACTGGGGTTCGTACCTGGCTATGGTTCCGCAAGAAAGGGAGAAGGAAATTTTAAGGGAGACGGTTATGCAAGATTTCCTTACCTACCCCAGGCAACAAAGATGCTCTTAATGGGTCTAAGGAGGAAGTCACGATGGATTTACGGGCTTAGTAGGCGGGCTTCTGCATTTTTGTGGGCCGATATAGGCAGCTTATAATTGCTGTGTTCATGATTCAAGATGGTTCATTTCTTTCCACTTTCATTCTCTTTTATTCTTGTTATTTCTTTCTAGAATTTAGCGCCTTACCCAAGTCCCCCGGTTCTCGCTTGTTGCCCGTATCAAGAATCTGGAACATATTAATCTCGTCCATTCCCGTAATCAGGTGACATCTTAATCCCTTCGAGCATAATTTTACTTAATTCATTCGAGGCCGTCTTCCTACCTAGTAGTCTCGGACCTTAATGAAACTATTCGTTACTCTCCCGGGATGCTGGGCACCGGATCGGCACGTAACAGGGCCATGCTACGGGTTGCACATGTCAGTTATGTACGTCCTTTAATGACGGATTGCAATCCACCATCCAAACGGGACACAAGAAAACCCTGTGCATCAGGTGGGCCAACCATTAATTATTAAGCTCCTGTAAGAATTGTCGAAATAGCTAGTCTTACCGTCTTCGCAACAAAGGCTTATGTCGGCGATACTAAAGATGTACCGCCTCAGTCAATGGTTCAGCCGCCCTTTTCTACGTGATTGATCCTGACTACGAGCGTTCGTGCATGGCTGACGATGCAGTAGACGGTTAGTGAGTGGTCTATCCCTTAACGTCCCTGGCTTCAGCAGCCTGCCAAGGAACAGGTCTTTTCCGCTCTGTGGCCCAAAGCTAACAGTGTTGAGCATCAAGGAGAGAGGCGTCGTGAGATGATGATGAGGTTACTCGTGACGTTTTAGTATGGGGAACTCTGCAGGGTAGACTCAAGGGTTCTTCAGGGTAGACTCTCGTCTTAATGTAGCAGGAATAGAAGTGTGTATTTGAATCTGTCTTGATGATTCGTGGTGATCGATGATGAGCTCGAAACACTGGACTTAGCAACGGGTTGCTGAGCCCCTATATACACACTTCGACGCCTTCCTAATGCGAATAAAACAAAAGAATCTGATATAACAAAGCTTCAAAGAAGTCTTTGATAAGTGCTCCTTTTGTCCCTGGCGAATTCGGAACCCCTATATAGCCGTATGCAGCTATATAGCCGAATCCAGCCAAAATTCCAGCCAAATCCTTTGACTTCCTTTGAATTCCCACAAACAGAGTCTGCCTTTATAGTGTTAGCCAGCTGTATCGTACCTGTTCTTCTCCTCTCCCACAGCGCCAACCAACTCATTTCGGTCTCAAAGTGAATCTTCAGGAAATCATCGGAATATAGGTGGTAGAATATCGAGGAACGCCGCAGAGGTCAACTAGATAATCAGAGCAGCACAGGGGGCAATACACTTCTATCCTATGGCACTAGGGAAGCCTACGTCTCTCATGGACCCTTTGATCCCGGATCAATATTATGCTCAGCATCTAGGAGAAAATGCGTTCCAGTCCCATCGAGCGCAGCATCTTTAGGTGCCTCTGCTGCCAGAGCAGGGCAGGCTGGACTAATCAAAAGAACTTGGGCTGACATTGTGAATATATGAATGGATGCTATGATACTCGAATGGTAATATCGGGAGGGTCGAGAGATTTGTTGTCAATCCACACCTCTAGCCATTAAGAAGGTGCCTAAGAGAAGAGGCACTAACGCTAACAGAACCCACCAAAGCTCGATGGTGAAGTTAGTCCGGAGCCATCTCTTATACCGTTCCCTCAGCCTCTTCCGATGAGTACAGGTATGGGTCCCGTACACAAGACAGCCTACGCCCGGGCGCGACTCGCATTCCATATGCTCGCGGCGCCGCTGCATGAGCAACCTAGTACCCCATATTAGCTGAATCTTACACCAGAGGGGTTTGGTATTCCGGTAGGCAAGCGAGTGCCACAACTCGGCTTGGCATGTCACGCACCTAACGCTCCCCCTGCAGAACTTCAAGTCACTCCCAAGGTCACAGCGTCGGTCGTTGGGACATTCGAGGTGCAGACTCCGACGCTCCATCAGCCATTCTACTTTAAGGCGGACGCCAGTGTCGACGAGGTGGTAGAAGTAGCGGCACGTGTGTTTGAGCGAGAGCGCGTCGGGATACGTGAGCTGTTTGCTAATGCAGAGGTGAATTTCAGGGGGGAGGCTGTTGAACGTGGCGGGTCCAGTCTCACGGTCTCGACGCCCCTCCGTATAGTCGTGGAAGTCGCTACTATGCATGGTACGGCCTACTTTTTGAACAACAGTAAAGATTGTATGTTGGTAAACAACAAAGACCTCTGAGATACTGTCCCGGTTTTTGATCAACCGCAACCGAAGTCTGTAAAAATATTGTAGAGTCGGCAGAAGAATGTCCAATGGTCTTGGGTAGGGGAATTGCAGTTGACTTGTAATTATATGTGCTTTGTTGCCTTCCCACGAGAATCAACGCCAACTATTGGAGTTTCGGGCGAGGGTTTTGTAACATTTGATTCGTCAACTGCCACCCACTAAGAAGAACTTCGTACTTGGCAGGCAACCAACGCGGTGAAGCCTTGGAGTTGCGGACCGTGGCTTTTTGGGCTGAGCAGGCACCAGGATAAAATACGAGGTTATTTATGTACACATATCCGTCATTTAGGTGGGCGGATGGTAAAAAAGGTATCGATACAATTCGGGCGTGGGCATTTTGTTACGAAGCGTCGACACAAATTTGACTGACCTCTCGGCTGAGGTTGGCTTTTACCAGTAAGCACATACTTGTTTGTTGCATTAACACAATGCGAATCCATGCTAAAGCAGAAAAGCTTGAAAAGCAGATAGGTAGCACTTTAGCTTTTCATCACGTGATAGCGCGATACGATGTAACCCACATTCGAGACGCATATTCCAGCACTTGAGGGGCGCTTCTGTTTGATGCATTGTGTTATTGTTTATATTCGACGTCTCGGGCTGTCTCAGGTACCCTTCCTACCTGCTCACATGTAGGCTTCTGACAGCGGGCAGGACGGTGACCTCGTGGTTCCTTTTCAGGTTCTACGAACTTTCCTTCGTAGTCATTTGCATTTTTTGTTCGCTTGCTGAATTAATTGACGCGATACGTCACCACTTAGTCATTAGTGCACTGTACGATGATAATTTTGTTACCGTCGTTGATGGCGAATATTGCTCCCAGTTCCACCCCAGCTCTCACACCCGCCCCCGTTCCGCCACTTGGTGAAAATGGCCGCCAGGAGAGCGACTATGGATCCGATTTCTCGGAAGGGGAAGAAGATATTGCAAATCAGTTACTGGATGACCTGAGGAACAGAAATCCAACCCCCGCCACTCAATCTTCTTATACAACTACGCCTATTCCTACGCCGTTCCTGGAACCCCTCTTGGCCTCTGTTGGAGATCCTCCACTCAGACCCGAAATTGGTCCGTCGTTGGCTGCTGGTCTGACCGAGCCCTCATCGTCTGCGCAACGAAAGTCCCAGCATCATGCGGTTATCCAGCACGCCCATCCCTCGGAGGGCGTTCTGTCCGGTGCAGCGAAAAAGCCTGTACCCATTCACGGGAACAGGACACGGGATTCGGACGTTTTTATGTCGAACCCAAGCGCCTCGCTCAATGACATCAGCTACCCGGATTGTTAGTTTCCCCATGGCGATATCCCTCTGCGCAAGTGTTGATTGACCAACAGCGCCTAGTAAGCCACGCCCTGACAAGTCTGGACCCCCCTCGAGTGGCTCCTATCACGGACCCTACGCTCCCTGATGGGGCTCCGCACGATACCGATACCCGTTCACCGCTGGAAAGATTTCGATCGTTTCCTAAGAAGCCTCTGACCGTCACCGACCTGTCTTCGGGTGCCTGGTGCGAATTGCAATACTGGTATACCTTGACACGCCTCCCCGGCGGAAGGAAGACGAGGACGGCTGCCATGAAAGGAGGGACCAGGGTCCACCAGACCCTTGAGGATCAGGTACACACCACGATACAAGTCGATGTCACAGCGAAAGAGGAGGCTTTCGCCCTTCGGATATGGAATTTTATTCAGGGCCTGAGGACGCTCCGCGACACCGGCATGACCAGGGAGCTCGAAGTATGGGGGATAGTCCACGGCGAGGTAGCGAACGGTGTCATTGACGAAGTGAGCTACACGTGTCCCAACACAGCCTTCGAGGGGGAGCTGCAATGTGAATCGTTTCAGGGGGAGGCTACCGAAGAGCCGAAGCTCCGGTCTTCGATTGTCGACTACTTTCAGCCTCATCGCAGAAGAGTCTATCTAACTGATATTAAAACACGGTGCTCGACTCGACTCCCCTCTGGTGCGGCACTGAGACCGGCCAGGGTCCAACTCTTCTTATATCACCGACTCCTGAGCGACATGGCTTCCGGGAAGGTCGACTACACCGCTATCATTGCTCGCTATGGTCTCAGCGCCCAGGCTCGCTTCTCGGATGCATTTATGGCGCAGATTGGCAATCTCCACGACGAGGTCTTCTTCGATGCCGATTCGGAGCCTGAGGGTCTCCCGTCAACGCCACGGTCTCCGCGCTATGGGCCGGACACAGGGTACCCGGGTTCATCGCCGGATACGTCTGCTCACCTAGCTCCGCTGCCCGATCTTTTAAGATACAGATCCATCGAGCAGCTGATACCTTTACTCCAGTCCGAACTGGAGGAGACCTTTCCGCAAGGCGCAGACGCCATCGGCGAGCTCCTCGCTGTTCAATATCGCCATCGAGACGACGGCCGTATTATCGGTTACAACTCGTTCCCCAACGACCCCGAAACATTGGACGGTTATCTGAGAAGAAACCTCAATTGGTGGCGCGGGGGTAGAAACGCTGAGGGCGTTTCCATCGAGGAGACGTATAAGTGTCGCTCGTGCGAGTTTGCGGAGATCTGTCAGTGGCGCAAGGATAGGGAAGAGGAGATTATTCTCGGGAGGCAACATGACCGATGGAATCTTTACCTTAGCTAGCTCAGGCCTGCATAAGTGTATTAAGTTCATGACGGTTCTTACGACACGCCAATATGCCAGATTCATCCGGTAACCGACCATGAGATGATGGCTTCCCTACTGATCGGTTCGTGTCCTAATCGTCTGCGTAGTGGCAATCGTCCCGCATTCTTCCTGGTCCCTGGTGCGGCGGCACGGCGTTTTCAGTTTTTCTACTCTCCGCCTCCAGTTCCATTCCAGCCTTCGAACCGTATGTCAAGCGGCGGATATGGCTATCTAAGTGTACGGTGGCTAGTACTATCTCGCGCACTTCTTTTACAGCAGCTCAGGCTCCCCGAATGCAGAGCCACGGTGTCATGAATCCTTAGAAGCGACTGGTTGGAAAACAGAGGTTTTATACATGCGCTATGCATGGAGTTACGAGGCGTTTCGTCCCTCGTAACGAAGCAATTGCGGCTCGGGGTGCTATCTAGGCTACCGTAATCAAAACCTTTCACCAACATCGGATGACCATAAAAAGCCATCACCACGACGGAAAAGTCTCAGTATTCAGCAACCGCAAAGAGAATGGGGCGCGCGTCCGCAGGCACCAGCGGCCCGTAAATGCCGAAATAGATGGAGATTTTTCTGACGCCGTACAATTACCTAGGTAGCTAGAGCAGCTGCCCGGAAAATTATCTGGCGGCCCGCCTTGCGATTTCCTGCCGTTAGCCAAATAGCGAGACCCGCCTTGGCGCAATCCCCGAACGGCTTCAGTAAAAGCTGGGACGTGACTCCACCTTGGACGATGTTCAAACTGATGAGGGTCTGAATGATCCGCGTGCTGAGATGTGTGTGCGTGTGCGTTTGCGCGCGCGTGTTAACACTATTTGAGCCTGTCAGTTACTTCGTCTGAGCATCGTTACATATATGATCTGACAATGTAAGAGATTGATTATACACAAACAGGTATTAATGTCAACTGTCAAATCTCCATCCTATATACATATGAAGGGGATTGTTAGTCTGGAACGCCACGGCGCTACTGGACCAACTTTAGGTACTATGGCGTTACCGTTCTGAATGTATCAACCGCATGGATGTTAATGGTATACGGAGTAACACGGTCACCCGAGTCCCGGCCCTCTGACTTCCCAAAACGAAGTAGTTGTTCTACTATTGGATGACACCATATCCAGGGGCTGATAGGCAAACGGAAAGCGAGAAAGCAGGTCAGGGCAGTATAGTCACTCGGAGCATAGAGGAAGACGATCTGAGATCACTGCCATCCATGTCTTGCTTGACCGGCCAAGGTTGAAGGAATCAAGGAGTCGGAGAACTTAAAGTGAAGTCATGTCGGCTATGTGCAATTGAAGCTCAAGAACGGGGCGATCGTCAGCCTTCAGCCTTACGGCAGACAGGGGTGTCGAAAGCGGGAATTCGGGTAGTCAGATCTGCGACACTTTTTCTGGCGCTGTACTACCGCAGAGGAACGGACTGGAAAAGTACGTATATCGAGAAGAAGCCAGGTTATTATTATTCTATGCTGCCATTGACACACACACACATATATAGGAGGTTGTCGATCCTCGAGGATGCCTGGGCCGAGACTAAGTGGTCGCATCTAGGTACCCAGTCAGGCACTAGTCAAAATAAATGGCGCACATACAGCCACTAGCCTCCAAACGCACCTAAATCATGATAATTTCAAGCCTTCGTAATTCAACAATATCAATGACGACGATATAATCATTTTGCATCATCATAAAAAGCGATATATCGCGATCACGGTAAATTTTTTCCCACCGCGTTTTTCTAATTCTGCCCTCGTTTTTGGGTAATGATGAATACCGCTAATAGTACGGCTAAAGCCAAGGTTAAAGGGGCCAAAAAGCTTAATGACGCCCTTAACCTAGGTGCTTCAAATCGCCAAATCTTCAGGATATTCGACGTCCCCGAGATTATAGGCAGGCGTTAGGTAAAAAAGGATGTTCCTGATATATTGCCTTAAGGCGAAAAAAAAGGAAGGAAGCGTAAATTTAACGAAACATAAGTCGAACTTGTTAATTATTTTTATTACCATATATCTAACCCTTAAAATAATTACCGGTTAAGGTAATAGGTTTTCGCAAAGAAAGCCGGAGCGAATCTTTAGTATTTTACAAATACTTTCAAAAGGGCCTTTAAGCCGTTAAAAATTTACATTCGTTTCGAAACGAAAAAACTTAGGCTTAATAATTTTACTAAACAATAACGGGTGGACCGAGCCTAACGGGAGTTAACCGATAGCTATTAGGAGGACCCAAATTTCCTTACGAAGTTCGTTTCCGAAGATAAAATATACTTCGGCTTTAGGAAGAAAAGCAAAAGCAATATTAAAAGGAAAGTTAAGGATTATAATACGTAGTGGACCGTCGCTGAATCCAACGCTACCATAGATCGGGGGTAACGCCGGCAGGAACAACGTTTTCAGCAAATGTTTTATTACGATCCTCCCTTTAAACATTACGAATAAAAAGCCTATTACGCTGTGGAATTGATGGCCGCGGATGGCTGGCGATCATCCCTTTTTTAGTACGAAGTTAAAGACCCCCGTAGGAAGATGACTTCGTCGAAGTACATCGAAATTATGGAACGGGCGATGGCTTTCGCAAAGCTTTACCTCGGCCGTAAGGACTTGATCATATGGCAGGACGGCGATACAAGCTATACCTCGAAAGCTACAAAGCAGTAGCTCCAAAAAAAGGGCTACATCGCCATCCAAAACGTTTACGATAGCCCCGAAACGAACCCGATCGAAAGCACTATTAAGAAGGTCAAGTCTTATATCGCGAACAACCCTTATATCAATACGCGGCAGCTTATAAAGCTAGCTGAAGAAGGGTGGAATATGATAAATAAAGGGCGGCAGAAAGCTATATTTAAATCTATAGTACAGCGGTGGAAAGATGTAATTCGTGGCGGAGGACAACGTATAGCCCATTAAATCAACGCCTGAAGATATCATATATTGTATTTTTAAAGGCTTCATCTCAATCGCGTCTTAATTAACCCGTGTTGTCTATTGAGGTATATGCAAATTGCATGGAATTTTCGAGGGTGGGGCGGTTGGGTGCGCCATTTATTTTGACCAGTGCCTGCCAGTGTACCACCAGTACGTAGGTAGACTTGGTAGCAAGCTGAAGGAAGCACATGACGCACATTAGCCTTCGGGCCTTTGGTTACCAAACACCCCATCGACAATAACTACCTGATATTCGAAGCGGCATGGAGAAATAAAGTCATGGACACCAAGAATTTGATGCCTCATGCGACGGTCCTTGACGTTTGGGCAGAGCTGCTCCACAGCCACTTCATCCCCGACAGATCGCGATGCAGGTGGCCCCTAATATATATGTGTGGGCACCACCTGAACCCTTTTGGACAGGAGACCACGGAAGGGCCGAATTTTATCTAATTCCTACCACAGTACATGAAGGACCAACATGTAGAGTCACTGGTTAGGAATTCTCTCACAAACGATTGGGCGGTCCGGCTAGCCTATACCGAACAGGCAGATAGGACAGATATAGTCAAACTTCGCGGGAACTTCAGCATGGGTTTACCGCAGCCCGAAACTCGACCCAACAAATCCCAGTGAAGTGGGGGGGTTGGTATGATGTCACTTCTGCAGGGAGTGACAAGGATTAGCGAGTTATTTACAGGGGGAAAGGAGGGGCAGCCAGCCCCCTATTTGTTCTAGCTCAAAGCCTACATAAATATTCGGGCATTGCAGAACGGTCAGTCAAGAGGTCAAGAGGTTTGTTCTCAATGGTTACATAGGAGTAGGGTCCGATATTGAATAGTGATGGATAGGAGGCTCGGCATGGAGGAATGAGGATTGTAACATCCTAAACAATGCATCTCCGAAGCCGCTAGGTATCCTGATCTCTTACATAGTGCATACACTTCGTAAACATGGCTGAATCTTCGATGCAGTGAGAGAAACTGCTGTCGTAGGAGACCCTGCGTGGTAGGCTTTACTAATGTGATAAGTCTGTAGTATCGTGACCTCAGATTTGTCGGTCCTCGGGCGGTTTGCTGTTCTTTTCCGTCGGTTAACAGGACCTTCCGAGGGGACCCAATGGACGGCATATACAGTCATCCGGCATATCTACGACGTATATCAGCACGGCATACCTCGCGAGATGACATGTGATGGGGAGACGAGAAATGCTTCCCCCGGACTTTACTACAGCACTAGTAAATACTAAGTATTCAACGCTTCTCTGAAGCCAGACGATGGGCTTGGCAACCGTTCCTTGTGTACATTATGAGATACCTCATAGGGTACGAGGAGGTACTTAGATAGCCACCAGGAAGCTCGCGGTTAACACGCGTCGAGTCGCCGTTGGGGGGCAGATCCAGCACTTTATGGTTTCTCCTGGCGCATGCGTTGCGGCAAAGCACCGGGAAATACGGATCGATAACGAGTTGACGGCAATGCTTCTATAAAAATGGATGATAAAGATCGTGATGTTTCCTGATACAGGAAAGTCTCAGGGTCCTGTAGCTGCGGCTCCGCCTCGTCAGTCGGTGCAAAGCGGGGTTCCTCCCCGCCTTTTGTATGGCACTTTACCAGCCCCTGGAGTGACGTATATAGGGTACCAGTACTTACCACTTGGTGATGCCTAATGTACGAGGTACCAACGTATGCACATGATGAGCCAGATGCTTTGGACGTCAACATTGAAACGGCTAGTTTCGACAGAGGTTGCCCATGCATATTCTACCAACGCAATAACATTGGAGTCATTGCCAGCGTACGGTATGAAGCTACTAGAACGTTATCGAGGCCAAGGGCGCTTTAACTATATGGTATACTACTACATGTGTGTACCCAGAGAACTAGAAAGTCCCACAATCAGGCCACGCAGCCGAGAAGGTGCCACCGGATTGGACCCGTTGCCCGACATATAAGTATACTAGTCCTTGGCTATACATGTACCGTCTTGACAGAGAGGAACAACAACGTGGAGAAGTTACTCCCAAAAGGTATTATACCGGGCGCCAATTCAGTTTCGGAAATGAGGTTTGGAAAATACGGCATAGTATGCGCCTAAGTACCCAAGCGCAAACAACACCTAACCTGAAAAGCCCAGCTATGATGCCGATGTATGTATAGGTACTTCGTGTTGTACGATACAGGTTTGTAGATACCCCACCTACGGAGGTCGTGCATTCCGCTCCGCTCTCGATCCCCAACCTACCATGTGAACTCTAAGCTAACCCCCTCCACACCTCACATGGATCGTGGCTCTGTTATTTCCCTCATTTCTCACTTCGCTTTCCTCCCGTTGTGTCACATACATATAAACTTACCTAGGCCCCTCTTCCTCTAGTGAATTCATTTCACTTCTCACTTCACAAAATCTTCTTTATTAGCCGGACTTCCCAATCTCTTAAGCATCTCGAGTATCCTAGGTACAATCACGGGTATTCCGCTCATCACTAGTTATTCACCTATCGTCAATAGTCACTTGACGAGGACACTCCCAACATCTCCGTTGTTTTATACTTGCCGTTTCCCGCTCTCGCCTCCACTCTCGCGCACTATCTCTCTACCCTACATCACCGTTTCACTTAACGCCACAAATACTCCACAATGGGCAAGAAGGCTGTTCATTTCGGCGCCGGCAACATCGGCCGAGGCTTCGTCGCCTGCTTTCTTCACGAGTCCGGCTACGAGGTCGTCTTTGCTGATGTCGTCGACAAGGTCGTCGATGCCCTAAACGCAACGCCGCAGTACAAGGTCAAGGAGGTCGGCGTCGACAGCAAGGACGAGAAGACCATCACCAACTACCGTGCCATCAACTCCAAGCACGACGAGGCTAAGCTGATCGACGAGATCTCGACTGCCGATGTCGTCACCTGCTCCGTCGGCCCCAACATCCTGAAGTTCATCGCCCCTGTCATCGCCAAGGGCATCGACAAGCGATCCAATGACCTGAAGCCCCTGGCCGTCATTGCCTGCGAGAATATGATCGGTGCCACATCGGCTCTTGCCGAGCATATCAAGGCCAACACGGCCCCAGAGAGCCTCGAGAACCACCACGAGAAGGCTGCTTACGGCAACTCGGCTATTGACCGCATCGTGCCCGCCCAGGACCCCAACGCCGGCTTGGACGTCACACTCGAGAAGTTCTACGAGTGGGTCGTCGAGTCGAAACCTTTCGATAAGGACTCGGACGTCAAGACGTCGGCGAAGGTCGAGAGACCGTCGATCAAAGGCATCAAGTGGACCGAGAACCTAGAGCCGTTCATCGAGCGCAAGCTCTTCACCGTCAACACTTCCCACGCCACGGCCGCCTACTACGGGTACAACCGACACAAGAGGACGGTCGACGATGCCATGCGAGACGAGGCCATCCGAGCCGAGGTTGAGGCCGCCATCACCGAGACGGCCGCCCTGATCGTCGCCAAGCATGGCATCTCGCAGGAAGAGCAGGACGCCTACAAGGAGAAGATCGTCAACCGGATCAGCAACCCGTACCTGGCCGACGCCGTCGAGCGAGTCGGCCGAGCCCCGCTGCGCAAGCTGGGCCGTAAGGAGCGGTTCATTGGCCCCGCCGCCGAGCTCGAGGAGAGAGGGCTCAGCACGACGGCCCTGCTGGGGGCGGTGGAGATGGCGTTCCGCTTCCAGAACGTAGAGGGTGACGACGAGAGCAAGGAGCTGGCGACCATCATGAAGGACAACAGCGCCGAGGGCGTCGTGACTAAGGTCACCGGCTTATCGGCCTCGGATAAGCTCTACTCCAAGGTGGTCGAAGTGGTCAAGAAGGTGCAGGCCGATAGCCAGGACTGACCTGTTCGGGGGTCACCAATCTCTGCCGGGGCGCCCGGGGCTCGGACGACGAAGCTATGAGTGAATGGATGGATGGACACGGTTGCAAATGACTACTGATGACTTTGAAAGCGAAAGCGAATTATGCAAAGGGAACGACTAAAGGGTCCGGGGTCAAGGCGTTCAAATGGTACCGAAGGGCTTGAGGCACCAACCATTAGGGGAAAGGGGCGATTCTTTTCCCGCTCCTGTATGTAGATCAAAAATGCTGGTTTTTCTTCATCTCCTGAGCTCTTCTGACACGATTTCCTGGTAAGTGAAGGTCTCGTAGATGACAAAACATCCATCGTTCGATTGTGAGTCCGTGATGGTTGGAATTGTGCTCTCTTTGAGATTGGTAATCTTGTCAATGGAGTTCCACCAGGAGTGGTCGCTTCAGTATAACCGCGGCTAGTCGCAGATTAGAGGAGCAGTACCACCAATAGATGAAGTTCGGCCTTGTAGAATTCTAAAAAGTTCGTACAATTCGTACACCTCGTGCGGGCAAGTTGGAACGCCGGGCTTTGCGCCACACACATTCTGTGTGGCTTCTGTATGTGGCTGGCGCAGTGTTTATCCTAGGCCGGCTGGGGCTTTGTGAGGCGGTTGTGTGACGCTGTGGGGAGCTACTGTAAACTTGCTGGAGTAGTGTATGTATGTGACCCACTTTTCCCGATAAAGACCACAGTTGAACGCCATCGAAATCGGGAACAGCATTGATGAATTAAACGACGACGACGACGACGGCGACTATTGCGGTCTTTGCCAGCACCCGACGACGGCGCTGGAACACTTTTTATGTGACTCTCGACTCTCCTCCTGAAGACTGTCGACTATTGATTTGCTACAGCGGGACATTCTACCTGTCCATCTGTCATTGATCGCACGTTTGGGATCGAGCCACCGCCGAAATGAGGCTGGATGTGAAGGTCAGTAAGCTGCTCAAGTTTCATGTCCCAGAAGCTCGGAGCTCGCTGACATGGGAAGTAATGTACAGAGACAGCTCTTTGCGCGCAGTGAGCGTGTAAAAGGTACTAGCGACCCCCATCGAAACAGCTTGCGCACCGAAGGCTGACGTTATAATAACCAAGGCATCGATTTCCACCCTCATGAACCATGGATCCTCACGACTCTCTACAGTGGTGCGTATTCCCGTCCCCGTCGAACCTGGACCCGTCATTGTTGCCATCTTGTGGCTTTTTCCCCTTTGGCTGACGGGCGCCCCCTGAATAGGTCATGTCTATATCTGGAGCTATGAGACCCAGCAGATAGTCAAGACGTTCGAGCTGACCGACGTCCCCGTCCGAGCTGGCCGCTTCGTCGCCAGGAAGAACTGGATCGTCTGCGGCTCCGATGATTTTCAGTTGCGTGTGTATAACTACAATACGTCTGAGAAGATCACCTCCTTCGAAGCCCACCCCGACTACATCCGAGCCATCGCCGTACACCCCACGCAGCCTTTCGTCCTCACCGCCTCTGACGACATGACAATTAAGCTGTTCGACTGGGAGAAGGGCTGGAAGTGCGTCCAGGTCTTCGAGGGACACTCTCACTATGTTATGGGTCTCGCCATCAATCCTAAGGACACGAATACCTTTGCTTCGGCCTGTTTAGATCGCACGGTGAAGATATGGTCTCTGGGTTCCCCGACGGCCAACTTCACACTCGAGGCGTAAGTTGAGCTGGACTACCCTCTCGGAACTTCCTGCCCCGGAGTAGTGACTGACTTGGGCCACCCCTAACAGACACGAGACGAAAGGTGTCAACCATGTGGACTATTACCCACACGCCGACAAGCCTTACCTCCTCACTACGAGCGATGATAGAACGGTAATTGCCACCACGTTTTGTCATGGGCTTGTCTCGTATACTGACTAGCCCGCTAGGTCAAAGTTTGGGATTACACCACCAAATCATTGATCGCTACCCTTGAAGGACATACGAATAACGTATCGTTTGCCTGCTACCACCCCGAGCTGCCGGTCATCATCTCCGGCTCCGAAGATGTAAGTCTAACATGCTGTTTTACATACAGGGGGAGACAACGCGCCGTATACTGATGATTTTGCTAGGGCACCATTAGGATATGGCATTCGAACACCTACCGCTTCGAACAGTCCCTCAACTATGGCTTAGAGCGCGCCTGGTGCGTCTCCTACCAGAGAGGAAAACAAGGCGTAGCTGTAGGTTTCGACGATGGAGCGGTCGTGGTGAAGCTGGGTCGAGAAGAGCCTGCAGTATCCATGGACGGCTCCGGCAAGCTCATCTGGGCGAGGCACAATGAAGTCCTTTCGTCCATCATCAAGGGCGGCGGTACTGAATCCTCTACCCCTAAGCTGCCAGTTTCCAAGCTGACTAGGTTACAGACGCACTAAAGGACAACGAGGCGATCACTCTTCCCACAAAGGAGCTAGGCACCTGCGAAGTGTACCCCTCGACTTTGATCCACTCGCCCAACGGACGATTCGTAGCCGTTTGCGGAGACGGCGAGTACATCATATACACGGCTTTGGCTTGGCGAAACAAGGCGTTCGGATCTGCGTTGGACTTCGTGTGGGCCACCAAGGAGAACAGCAACGACTTCGCCATTCGTGAATCCTCCACCTCGGTTAAGGTATATAAGAACTTCACCGAGAAGCAAGGTGGATTGGACGTTCCCTTCCAGGCTGAGGGGTTGACTGGTGGTGTTCTTTTGGGGGTCAAGGGCCAGGGTGGTGTCAGCTTTTACGACTGGGCGACTGGTGGTCTCGTCCGACGAATCGAGGTCGAACCCAGAGAAGTCTATTGGTCCGAGAGCGGCGAGTTGGTCACTCTGGCCTGCGATGACACCTTCTATGTCCTTCGGTACTCGCGGGAAAACTACATCGAGGCCGCTCAGGCCGGCCAGGTCGATGAGGATGGTGTTGAAGCTGCTTTCGAGGTCATCACCGATATCTCCGAGAGGTGAGTGTCAACTCGGTAGGGACGGTCGCATGTTACGTGTTACTGATCGATCCTATAGTGTACGAACCGGGGTGTGGGTCGGAGACTGCTTCATCTATACTAACAGCACCAACCGGCTGAACTACCTGGTGGGCGACCAGACTTATACTGTTTCACACTTCGACCAGCCGATGTATATTCTCGGCTACATTCAGCGGGACTCGCGGATATATCTCGCCGACAAAGATGTCAACGTGACCTCCTTCGCCCTGTCTCTGCCCGTCCTAGAGTATCAGACTTTGGTTCTCCGTGGGGACATGGAGACTGCTGCCGAACTATTACCAAGCGTGCCCGCGGACCAGCTCAATAAGGTCGCTCGCTTCCTCGAGGGGCAGGGCCACAAGGAACTCGCGCTTGAGGTGGCCACGGATCCCGAGCACAAGTTCGAGCTGGCGCTGGCCCTACACCAGCTCGACATCGCCCTGGAACTGGCGCGGGAAGCGGACGTCGACCATAAATGGAAGACGGTGGGCGATGCGGCACTCGCAGCCTGGGACGTGGCACTCGCAACCGAGTGCTTCACGCGCGCCAAGGACCTCGGTTCCCTCCTGCTGATCTACTCCAGCACGTCGGACCTAGAGGGCCTAAAGGCGCTTGCGGCACAGGCCGCTGAGGCCGGCGGCCACAACGTCGCATTCACAAGCAAGTGGATCATGGGCGACACCGCGGGCTGCGTAGAGGTCCTCACCAAGACCAACCGCTTCGCCGAGGCGGCCCTGTTCTCGCAGACGTACAAGCCGAGCCTGACGGTGGATGCCGTCAAGCAGTGGAAGGCGAATCTGGAGAAGAACAAGAAGGGCCGTGTGGCAAAGATGATCGGCGTTCCGACCGAGGACGAGGAGCTGTTCCCCGAGTGGGATGAGTGGATGGGGCTGGAAAATGAGAGCGGTGCTACGGCTGATGGAGCTGTCAACGGAGATGAAAAAGCTGACGCGGCCGAGGAGCAATCCGATGAGACGGCCGAGGAGGAATGATCGCGGCACACTATAGGTCATTCCTGTCTCGTGACCGACCACGGAGAATATGACGGCGACCTGAGACCTTACGAGAGAAAAGGAGGGGAAAGACGCGTGTCCTGGCGGGTTATAGACTCTGTGCTTTGATTCGCGCATAAGATCGGAATGGGGAAGCTTAGCTGTTGACAGTCTTTTGGGGAATTGGTTCACGTTTCGGCGAAGGGGCCCCAAAATTACAGGTAGTTAGCAGCGCCGTAGCCAGGTAATGAATCATCGTCAATGATACCTGCCCTCGAGGCGTTATAGTCCTGTACGGGGTAAGGGGCCCTCGACAGGCGGTAGGATGGACGGGATTCCCAGAATACCGAACTTGCACTAAAGCTACTAGGCAGGCAGACCTACTCCTGACTACTCAACTAGGTAACTCAAAAAGGATGTTTCCACGTATCATCCATGTTACATTCGCTCGTTCTTGGATAGATTGGAACTTGGCCGACCCAGCTGTAACATTATAGACCCCATATGGAGAAAGCCAGTCAGCTTCATATACCATAAGAGTCACTGGATGCATGGCGCAGGCAAGATTGAATGGGGTAGTAACTCATCCGTCCACACACCATGGCAAACCGGCAACGCGTGTACAGAGCTTGGCGGCATAAATCAGTGTCGTATTATGTATCTAGCGAGTCTATGTCTATATGCAATCAACGCGATCTAAGAGTCTATGCGTATAATTTACTGCTCGCTTGCTCGCGACGACCGTGGGGTGCGCCCGTGAGAACCTCCCCCTCCCCCGCAAATCGACCTCCGGCAACTCTCTTTTCATATTCGTCTCTTACTCAACCATGGAGTCGACGCGCTGGCGCGTGTTGTTATCGGCGACACCGTTCGCGTTGGCGCTGGCGAAGTACTCGAGGCTGCCCTTGGGGTCGGCCTTCATGCCCTTGGAGCCGGCTTGCCAGTTGGCGGGGCACACCTCGCCGAACTCGTCAGTGAACTGGAAGGCCTGGACGAGGCGGATGGTCTCGTCGACGCTGCGGCCGACGGGCAGGTCGTTGATGGTGATCTGGCGCAGGACGCCCTTCGGGTCGATGATGAAGAGGCCGCGCAGGGCGATGCCCTGGTCCTCGAGCAGCACGCCGTACTTGCGCGAGATGGCCTGGTTCTTGTCGGCCACGAGCGGCAGCTTGAGGTCCGGGCCCAGGCCGCCCTGCTTGCGGGGCTGCTGGGCCCACGCCCGGTGCGAAAAGTGCGAGTCCGTCGAGATGCCGAGCACGGCCGTGTTGATGGCGGCAAACTGCGGCAGGGCGTCGTTGAAGCTGAGGATCTCGGTCGGGCACACGAAGGTGAAGTCTAGGGGGTAGAAGAGCAGGACGACCCTGGCGGCAGAGACAGAAGAAACGAGGTTAGCGATATGGGCTTTTTACTCGCCAATACTGCTACTACTATTACGCTTATATGTGACTGTGAGTGATGGGGAGAAGAGAGGGCTCACCATTGGCCGAGGTAGTCAGAGAGGGAGACATCCTTGAACTCGCCGCCGGGCAGGACGGTAGTGGCGGTGAATCCGGGAGCCGGACGCTGGATGAAGGCCTCGGACAGAGACATTATGAAGCTGCTCTGCTGCTTCTGTAGAATGGGGGTTGTAGAGGTAAAAGAGAGCGGTCGGTTGTATGAGACGGACTGGGGCGGTACGGAAATACAAGACGTTTCTTTTCTCCTTTTGATGTTGTTTGGGTGTATGTATTCGCACCTGCTCTAATAAGATAGACGTGATAACCCTACCTAAACATCCCAAGGTCCGTGTTTCCTTTTATCTTCTTTATCTGATAGCTCTTTGATGGCAAGCCCAGACTAGCCCGCACCTTCCCGCACCTTACCATGTTTGCCATACCGTGTCGATCCACAATCGGTCCATTTTTTACGTTTTGTTGAAGGCGCTTGCCCAGCTTTGCATCTCATGATAGTGGGTTCAGCCTGATCCCGCAGCTGCTCCGCGCTTCCATGTCTTTCTTCCCGTCCCGCTCAGCCCTCTCCTATCCCATATCGCCAGGTAGGATGTACTTACCTCGAGATACCTAGGTACCTGCTAGGTAGTTATTCGTTACCCAGTTCCCTCAAGGTTCGTTCGTTCGTTCGTGATGGCTGAGGAAAGGCACCACGCCATACTTCATACAGCTTGGTGTAATTGGATGATTGTCCCAAGCCGTATACTAACTTAAAAAGGTAGTGCTAACATGTGATTCGTCACCGAGGAGACGGAGTGGCGTAGCATTGGATCGTCTAATGGCGCCGCCGGTTTCGGAAGCGTTCCTGCCCATCGGTGTATATACGCGTTGCCTATCTAGGCCACTAACTTACCTAAAGAGCACAAAGTCTACTTTTGCCTCCCGCAGATCCGATTGTGCACTAGAGCCGTCATATTTCAGCCGCATTCTGTATCAACCTCCTTTGTGCACCTACAGTCGGGATCTCTTCCGAGGGTATTTTGACTTTTGCCCTATGATGTTGAAGTCGCCCTCGAATTGACCATCTGCCCGATGAACAGAGGGGAGCCTCTTCTCGACCCCAATAAAGCCCTGCTTGACTGTGATTTTAAAAAGGGATTTATCATTGAGCAGTGTTCGTGTCTAACCGCTTGCTTGCAACTACTAGATAGATGGAAGACATTTACGGTCCTACAACGGAGATTGTGCCGCAGTAATGATCTCTAGCCCGCACGACAGGTGAGGAAGGGAAGGAAATAGCCTGCCGCGACACAACAATCTTGGACACGGATTGACTAGACAGCAGGATCAGCAACATCAAGGAGCAGTCTGTAGAATGCGCAAAATGGAACCATATGCTTCCCCCCTCGATAAGCTGACAAGCCTAAGAGATTTTGAGTGGATTTGACGGTTCTTGGCCGCCTTACTATTCAGGTAATAGCAATGACTCCCATGCGCAGGATGCCCCCGGCCAAGAGGAGCCGCTTCATGCGGGGGGCAGACCTGTCATCCTCAATCTCAAATGAGCTAGTGGTCCGCATACATAGCCCCCCGCGATATTACGCATTCAGGGTGACGGGATATATAAAGCCGTCGGTTCGAGAGTTTAATTATTCCCTTCCCTGTCCAGTTTCTTTCCATCGGCGACTAGAAATCGAAATCCGGCCAACCCGTACATAACAGAGGAGTAATCATTCACTAGGTAATGTCTCTCTTAAAACTTGTCTACATCTTATTCAACGCTACAGTAAATGCGGGCATATTGTTCATAGGCCCGGTTCTCGCAGCAGCATGCGCTTCTGAACCTGGCGAGATGGTGTACGGGTTTGAAACAGTAAGCAAGCCATCCATCAAAAGCTACATTGTCCTAATTTCCCTTGACGTCTTAAGTTTGACACACCGTTAGATCTGTCCATCACCCACCTTGGAGTGGACGCCGTGCTTTGAAGCCTTCACCTGCGCCAAGCTGGAGGTTCCGCTCGACTATGCGGATGCCAGCCTTGGAACCACGGCAATTGCGTTCATTAAGCTAGCCGGCCGAAATGCGACAGAAGATGCGAAAAATATATTGATCATCCCAGGTAAAAAATACAACCGAGTCTGTTCAGCTCTAACTATATCGGATGTATTAATCCATCTCAAGGCGGCCCTGGGGGGTCCGGTATCTCTTCGCTCCTTACTCTCGGGATGACTGCTACCCAGGTACTTGGAGAGCAGTACAACGTCGTCTCGTTTGATCCACGGGGTGTCAACAATAGCGGGCTTGCACTAGACTGTTTCCTTGGGAACACCGAGACGAGAGACGCGTTCAATAGAGTTTACAAAACCGGAGCCACCAACACGTCCTCAACCTCCCTGCAGACGCAGTATTATTCAAGTCAGATCTACGGCGAATGGTGCAATAACGCAGTTAGGGAAAATTTTACCTATGGCTACTACGCCGCTACGCCCGCGGTGGCCCGGGATATTCTGACATATGTTGAAGCTGAGGCGGATTCGGCCGGAACAATTGCCTCAGAGGCGAAATTATGGACATACGGTGTTAGTTACGGCACGGTCATCGGGTCGACATTTGCTTCCCTATTCCCAGAAAGGGTAGGCAGAATGGTATGGTATTCTTCGGGTCATTCTCTTATTTTGCCGGCACTTGCTATGAGTACCGGCTTGCTCAATGTTGTCATATCTTGATACACGGCTGGCGAGACCTGCTGTGGGAGCAATCCTCGACGTTTGTAATCGCGCAAACTCAGGTACTAACTCCGATTATTGTAGGTTCTGGACGGTGTCGTAGATGCTGAAGACTATTACACTAATGGTTGGAGGCAAAACATCGGCCTAGCTGATGAAGCTGTCGCGAGTTTTGCTGCGTTATGCCATCAGGCGGGGTCCGAAACCTGTACGTTCTGGGGACCATCACCGGAAGATATAACAAGACGTCTCGACCGCATCATTACAAGACTCGAACGCGAACCTATTCCCATATCTGGGATCGAAACGGGAGGTCTGCCCGCGCTGGCGACCCACTCCGATTTGAAAGCTGCCATTCTTAATGCTCTTTACCGGCCGCTTGATGAATTTCCGGCGTTAGCAGACATACTCGCCGAACTCGAAAACGGCAATGGCGCCGGTATAGCGAACTATTTCGCTTCCTCCTATTATCTCCGGAGTGACACCAGCGCTCAGATCCGATGTAGCGACTCGTACGGCAGAAATAGCCTTCTCACCATAGATGATTATAAGGCGTACTCAGAATACGTAGCGGCCCAGAGCCGCTATATCGGGGACATATGGCCCAATTACGTCGATCCCGTTATCTGCCGATCGTTCGAGCCTGACTTGCCAGAGAGCATGATCTTCCAGGGTAAAGTTCTCCCTCATTTGACGCTGATGCGATACGACGGCTACGGGATAACGTTACCATTTCCCTTGTTACCCCCTTTGCCGTGAGCTAATGACTGCTGCGTTTAGGAGCTCTCCCTCCCTCCAGTAACAAAACAGCCTTTCCTATCCTTTTTACGAGCACTACCGTTGATGTTGTGACACCAATTCAAGGGTACATCCATAGCCTATGACTTTTCTACGTGCTGATAATGGGATAACTAACAACGTGGCCTTCCGACGTTTAGTGCATATAAGATGTCAAGGGGATTTCCGGGTTCGGTTGTGCTGGGTCAGGAGGCTATTGGAGTGAGTCTAGTCTTCTAATTCCCATTATTTATACCTCGCGGGCGATACGGCTAGGCAGAGGAGGTCTCACCAGTATCGAGGGCTAATGGATGGTACAAGCACACTGTGTTTCTCCAAGGAGGAGGGTCACTCTGCTACATCACTCATGTTCGGGCATACTTTGCGGGCAATGTGCCAGCACCTAACATAACCTGTCCCATGGAGTATATCCCATTCGAGGTTACCGGCCCTGTGGGCGTTCCGGCCTTTTGAGCGATTTCCCATATTAAGAAGCTGGGTTCCTTGCAACTACTGCGGCGGCCGTTAAAATGGGTGACGGTGTATTCAAGACCGTAGGCGCTGATTAGTGGCTGCGATGTCCACTTGTTTTGGAGTAACAACATATCCTGCGGAGCTATCCCTGTTGAATACATTTTCGGCAATTCAGAGTTAGTAGCATACATGTTGATATACAAGCATATACCCCCACTATTGGCATCTGTTTGAGCTGGTGTCCGGTACGATCCCCACGCAGCTTTCCGCCTAATATGTATCCTCTCTCCGCATGCGGCGTGTTCCACCGTACCATGGTCAACCGGCGATCTATATGGTGTCAGCGCATTTGCGTCAAAATGTCAAGATTCTGTCGCTTAACAAAGTGCCACGGCCCAAAGGGACTGCAACAAGCGATGAGAAACATGATATAGATGGCGAGATAAGGGTTCATCAAGCCCGTCCACCACTACCAAGCAACTACAAAGTAGTAGGTCTATATCCCCATAGTTGCGACCCTCAAGTATTTGCCCGGTGGCACTTTCGATCCTTCCCAATTTGTACGTCTCTTGGGGCGGCCAAAACGCCACATAATTCGATCGGGTTGATTGTGTTTCCCATCCCAGATTTTCACCAATTCAGAATAGAATTATAGAAGCAAGAGTATGGTACGAAAGAACTTGCCGTTGCTGGCTTACTGAGTTAGGTTTATACTACCTTTAGATTTTGTAGACTGGGCGACACTACTTGCATGATATATGCTATAGTATGAGGGTCAGCGTAATGGTTACAGGTTATCGAGGTATTTATCGAGTTAATATTTACAATGGAGATTATGACATACAATTACATTTATAAATCGTAGCCTGTTAAATAAGACAATTGCTGTTAGAAATCTAGACTAGAACGATATAATTAGTGAGAAGCCCTCCACTGCGAGACCTCGCTCTCAGAAACCTCGCGCAATTTATTAGGCGTAGCCACGCTGCCCGCCATCGTGCCCTTGGCGATCTCTGACACGCGCCCCAGCAGCGTCTTGTCGGTGACCATGTAGGTGACGCTGCCCGTCTTGACACGGATGACGCCGATGCGCGGGTCGTTGGCAGACCCGTCGTGTGTGCCGTCGCCGAGGTCACCGAGCCACGCCTTAAGCGAGGCGCTGTAGTGTTGCCTGACCAGGTCGCGGTCCGTCTCGGTGGTCGCCTTGCCCGAGACCGACGCCCACTGCCCGCTGCCATCCAGGAAGGATATGTTTACGTGCGGGTCCGCGCTCAGCTCGTCCGTCTTGTGGGACTCCGTGTTCGTGAAGAACAGGAGGTCGATGCCACCGGATTCCTGGAGCGGAGGAAATAAGGACATCGTAAGCGAGGATTTTTTATCACTTGTTGCGCAGAAGGGGGAAAGGGGGAAAGGGGGGAGGTATCGAAGGTATACGCATGCGTACCTTGGCTGCGATTGCCATGCAGCGGGATACCAGCTTGTTGCTGCTGGGGTCCCGCGTGGTCATCATGCCGAACTTGCAGGAGGAGATGAAGTTGACGAGGACTTCGATCTTGTCCGCCAGCGAGGTTTCGTCTTTGCTCTCGGCCTTGTAGGGGTCGGCCGGCTTGCTGCCGGTTTCTGCGTTAGAGAAGGAGGATGACATGGTGGCTTTCGTGTTCCGTCTCTGGAGTTTAGGATGTAGGGGTCTCTCTTCTTTGTATTCGAGGCCTCGTTGCAATTCAATGCCCAGTAAATCCGGGATACAGCATAAAGATAGGCAAGCAGAATCAGATGGGGAGGACCAGTACTATTTAAAATCAGGAGTCCCTACTCGAATATACGTACATAACCTACTGTATAGGCTCTCTTGACACGACACTTGAACCCCACCGCTCGATTTGGTGTCTTTTTCCACGATTCCGAGGGTTTGCGCATTGCAGTCTGCATCAGATTTCATCATAGAGATGTCGACAAGGCGGCCGATTGGACGATGTCGTCGAAGAAGACTATGACGTCAAAGGGAGGGCGCTACGACCACATGTCTGTGCTAAGTATTACCTTTTCAGGCCATAACCTTCGTTACCTCAACTGTTGGTACTACCTCTATGAAATATGTATAAGTACTAAGCAAATGCGCCAATTTTCCCCGATTGGTCGTGGGCATCCCAGCGTGGCATATGCTGACATGTGGTGTTTCGTCTTACAAATGTTCCGTATAGCTCTTCTATATCCAGGTAGGTACATTCCTTTAGAGAGCAAGCCAGTTAAAGGGATCAATATTGAAGGTCTCAGCGTACATGTTAGAAGCACATGTCTATCCGGTTGAAGGCCAACTTACTGCAATACTAACAACTTTTTTGAACTGTGGACCAACACCTACAAATCAACATCAAGTGAACCAATAAAAGTCTCTCGAATAGCCCTCGGCTCCCTTTTAGGAAGGGCGCCGCTTGAAGCAGATGTTGTTGCAGTTAGTAGTTGGCCTTCAATCGGATACAGTACCTTGAACGAAATCTACGAGGTTACATAGCATACAATTTTCTATACACATCTACATCATAACCGATTACGGAATATGGTGGTCCAGTGGGGTTGACTGGCTAAAAATACCCCTGTGACTTGTATGTGGGTACTTGCTGAATGCGTATTTCCTGTTCCTGGCGCTTTCTCTGTAGCTAGGTGGCTGGCTGTAGAATGCAGAGTACCCCACCTTCCAATGGGAAGAGGCGCTACAACCTAGCAAATGATATATTCGGGGGTGATTCACTGTCTGAGGTTTACATACATACATACATACATACATACATACATACATGCATTTACTGGGAATTAGGTACATACAGTATTTACTTCCAGAATTCTACGTACATCGAGGGGCGGCTGCTTGGTATTCAATATTGAATGTCCCGATTACCTGAGCTTTCCCAAAACCGAAACACACAATTCTGCACCACATCAGCATCAGTAATTACCAACTGGAGTTGGAGCGTCTTTCGAGCAATCAGCAATAATGAGGTGCGAGGCTTAAGAACGGCGAGGGGAAAGAAGGGAGGAAACGATCAATCCAACTCTCACCTGATTGCGCCGGGCGTTTGACGACATTACTCTCAATCCACACTTCACTTCACTTGACCTCACTTTTACCCCCGTAATCTCCATCTGCAAAGATTCTACTCAACTCATCAAACGGTTTGCGACCAATCAACAATTTCCGCCGCATGTCCCTCCCTTATTTGATTCCACCCACCTATCTGACATCTACACGGTCATGATTCCTTGTTAGAGTCCTCACGAAATGGTAAATGCTCCCACGGTCCCACCTGCCTTTACGATGCAACCCCGTACTAACCTATCGCTCAGAGTTCCGCGTGGGAGTGCCGTGATCAGGCCGATCAGGCCGAGATCTATTACAATCAGCCGCTCCGCATCAAGAATAGGCGCCTTGAAGAGGAGAACATGACATTGAAGCGGCTTCTTCGAGAAAATGGCATCTCTTGGCGATCACAGGGCTCTTCGGACGCACAGTCGTTAGCTGCTCGCGTCACTCGATCTTCCTCGAAGAGAAGCAAGGTCTTGCCTCATCTTCCCGTCGAGATTCAGCTCAGAATTCTCTCCTACGCCATGACAAGCCCGTTTCCCATTGTGGACCCGCTCTCCAAACCCAAGGCTGACCGCCTCATAGCCCGTGAGAAGACCAAGGCTAACAAGATCGCCATACATTTCCTGGCCACCTGTAAAGCATATCATGTCGAGGGTACTCAGTTCCTGTGGAGGAACAACTCCTTCGTCTTCACCACTCCCGAGGCCCTCAGAAATTTCGCCGAGGTGCCCCTCGTTCATCGCCAGACTATCAGTTCTATCAATTTTCGCATCATCGCCAAGTTCTATGACGATGAGGATCGAATCCGCAAATTACCAAGCACCCACCACCCGGACTTCAAGAAGTCCCCGAAGCTAGTGGTTCACAGGCGGCCCAAGGAGCATACCCTTGCCCGACGCGGTTTTAGGGTGTACGCCTACTATCAACTCATCGATTTCCTCGAGGCCATGCTTCCTCCTTTCCAGCCTGCGGAGGACTCGTCCGATTTGGAGAACGTGAAGAGCCAGAAGCGCCCACGTTTGCTGCCGAACCTTGAGCGTCTCCGAATCGACTTTGTCAACTTTGGCGAAGACATGTTGATGTTCCCACCTGCTCAGTTGCATGACCTAGCCTGCCACCAGATGGGGCGCTCGCTGAACGAGGTGGTGCTGACGGGCCTGCCCAGCGACGACGCTGGTTTTCGCGTAAGCACCGAGTTGGGCGGTCTCCTGAGAGACGAGGGCCTTCTAATCGATCACGCGCCCACCATGGTCGCGCTCAAGAACGGAGTTCGACTGCTGCCGTGCGATGATGACGTCTGTCGTTATTCATCCAAGGTTGTCCGCGCCATGAGCAGTACCGGCAGATTGCACCTCCATGACCACCACGACCACCCCCTTCCCCGGGACGAATTCCCACCCGCACCGAAAGAGCGGGGCGAGCCTCCCCCCTCGGCATACCATTCCTGTCGTACCATATGGAAGAGAGTCCCGGTGAAGCTAGACGACCCGGATAACCGCAAATGGGAGCTCTATGATAGGGTTAGCGGACTACCATGGGACGATGTGGAGGAAGAGATCATGTTCATGGACATGATGGAAGATGAGCTCGAGTCGCCCGAGTGCGAGAACTGTGGCAAGAGGCATCTCGGCGCCGTTTCGAGGGAAGAATATTCGGACCTCTATGATGAGGACATCGACTGAGCGCACTCCACATCGATTGTGCTCTGGCATTTCACGAATCTTATGAGGCGAAAAGCGAGGCTTGTGGTACCACTGTACAGGCGTTGTTTGTTTTTCCGCCGTCCGCATCCGCGTTTCCATTGAGCATCTGGTGGCGGGGGGCAAGAGCCTACTGTGCAAAGACAGAATGAACATGGTAGACTATATGTAAAAGTATTGACTGGCTTCTTACAAGCCCGACAGCCACTGCAGGTGCTCCGGTTAGATAGGCAAGGCGCCCTAATTTACGAGAAGAGCTTTGCTTCCACTACCGTCGACCCCAAGATTGGAACCACACAATGCCGTATCAATAGAATGACCTGGCATCGTTTGACGGCCTGGGTTTGTAGAATGGGGGTGCTGTAACCCATTATCAAACTATTAGGGCATATAGGTGTCTCATGACTATTCCGTTCGACCAGCCCTAACCTACCCATGTGCTACTCGTAGATCCAAATGCAGAATCGGCCCACATATCTATATACGCGTATTTAGTATCTCTTCTACATATCACCAAGTCTCGATGTGAACACCGTGGGAGGGCCGCCTGGCGCTGTGTGTGTGTGTGCGTGTGATGTAACTGGTTTATGTCTTGTCTACTCTAACTGGAGGTGGCCCCATCCTCTATCCTGGCGAACATGGGTATCTATGTAGCTAAAACAAGCACCACGAGCTCTCCGCATCTATTTCGATCGGTCCCCGACGAGGGAAGATGAAGACACGCCAGAGTATTGCAACCAACCGGGAGCGCCGCGCACCGAAACACAGCGGAGACGTTTTCTCCCACCGCACGCTATGCAGACGGATAGCCCGGTGGGTGGTCGTGAGCCCCTTTCCAACGATTCTCACCCGGGCTCAGATGGGTCCCGGCTTCCTGCCTCAGCAAAAGATGCTCCTGGCGGGGGAGAACATGTTCCGAAACGACGAAATAAGGGCAAGGGGGATGGGGGCAATATCACATATGTCCCGGCGTAACGTCCCCACGGCCCCTACCCTGATGGTGCATGATCCTTTCCGTACAGACGAACGAAGGGAAACACCAACCCCAACCCATCGCTCCGCCCATCGTACTATATCATATCAGAAGTCCATACCGCCGGCCGGCCGTCCGTCGCCAGCTAAATCAATCAATCCATCGATCGATCGATCGATCAATCAACCAAACACGTTCCTCATGAACTGGTGCGCGACCTCGACGCCGAGGAATGTGGCGGCGTTGGCGGGCACGGCCCTCGCGAGCGCGGGGCCGAAGCCGGGGAAGAAGGCCCTGAGGCCGCCCCTGGCGTAGAGCTCGCGGACGACGGCGCCGACACTCGCGGTGCCCTCGGCCGACTGCAGCCGGCTCTTGACGGTGTCGACGGGGAACACGGGGATCCACATGGCGATGCCGGCAGCGCCGCCGGCGAGCGTGACGGCCGTGAGGCTGAGCTCGCCCTGCCGGGGCTTGCCGGTGGTCGGGTCGACGGATGGCGGCGGGGTCAGCGCGCGCTTGATGTACTCGTAGGTGGCGAAGTAGGCGGCGGAACCGGGCCCGTCGCGCGCGAAGGTGGCGGCCGACCCACGGAACACGGAGCGCAAGCCGCCCGTCCTGTACAGCTGGCGCACGACGTCGAGCCCGCCCCGGTACTTGGGCTCCTCGCCGGGCCGCAGCCGCTGCGACTGCGTCTGCAGGATCACCTTGACGCGCTCAAAGGGCGCCGTGATGGCCGTCATGGGGATCGCGCTGAAGAAGCCGGCCGCCGTGATCTGGCCGATGGAGAGCGCGGCCCCCGGGGACGGCGCCGAGAAGCTCGTCACGATCTGCTTGCCGAGGTCGTAGCCCCAGAAGGATACGGCGACTGTTGAGTTCCATCGCAAACTATCGTCAGCCTCTTGACTTCGTGGAAGAGCTATTATCTCATGGGAGGAAAGGGAGGGAAGCGGGACAGGCGGAAGAAAAGAGGTTTTTTTTTTTTTGTGTTTTTTTTTTGGGGGGGGTTTTTTTTTTTTTGTTTTTTTTTTTTGTTTTTTTTTTTTTTTTTTTTTTTTTTTTTTTGCGTTTTTAATTTTTTTGTTTTTT